>PVKM010006066.1:31713-45692 GCA_004027735.1 Carollia perspicillata | reverse complement strand
ATTATTCAGTCTTCCAGGAAGAAGGTGGAAGTGTTTCCATGCCCCCTTACCACACATCTTGATCTGTCCCAGATTCTTTCTATAAATGTATGGTTTCTAGTGAATTAGCCATACATTTCCTGTGAGAGGCTGATCTGTGTGTAAAATGGGTAGCCCTTTCCAGCTTGGCACAGACCAAAGTTCTTTCTAGGCACCAAATATTGGCAGGGCCCTGAACATCCCTTATTGTTCCTGTCTCTAATCTCTCTACTCTACTGGTTTCAGCAGATCAGGGCCCAATGTACAGTGTAGATTGTATTGTTTGGTAAGGGGCCCTTTCATAACATTTTCTTCTTTTCTCTTTAGGTATGCTTCCAGCATGGGGCTCCTGAGCCTGGTTTCACTTATCTGCAGAGCCTATCATCCAGGCAAGTGAGGGTTTGGTTTGTCTATCTGTGAGGGCACAGGCCTGGCTCTAGCTAATCTCAGGCATTCAGCTCATGGTCATCCAGTCCTTAGCCTGCCACTCTCTCACTGGAAACTTGGGACCAAACTCTTCACTATGTACAGTCTCCTGCTCCCCAGCTACGCTGGGTTATGTCCCCCAGTCCCTTCCACATGAATGTATCCCTATGAGTCTTTGTTTGCAGAACCACTACACACATACACACATGCACAAAAGCACTGGGTACCTGCTGAGTCTCAATTCTTACATCATCTCCTTGTCTAAAAGAGTTTCTGTGTGTCCCCTATGCTGCAACATTGTACACTGGGCAGCCTGTTTTCCATATGTTTCCCTTTCCCATAAAATCACTAAGTCTCTTTCAGTCAGGGCTGGCCATAGCCTGTCAGAGCTCTGACAGTTTTGGATAAGGTTTCCCTCTGAATCTCTCCCAGACAGTCCTGGGAAGAACCTTGCAGTGATACAGGGTGGTTGTGTGTTGCTATCACTACTCCCTCCAGTGATTTTCAGCTTCAGGCAGCCCTATTCTCATTGTGCTGTTTCTGTAGCCAGCACCTCCACAGCCATCCCTCTCCACCCCCAGGGCCTGTGGTTCCTGAGCCAATCAACAGATGCTCTGATTCTGCACTGCCAGAAGTGCCAGTTTAGGCAGCAGTCATGGCAGTTGCTCTGCTAGGAGAGCCCAGGCTGCCTTCTCCCATGTGTCCTGCATGTGGGCAGGCTCTTTCCCACTTGCACAGACTCCCTACACTCTTGCCCAAATATGCACTCATTTGCATACACTCTCACTCATTCTGCTGGATTTTTGAGTTGGTTGCTCTGTGGTTTAGCTGCAAGACCTCTCTCGGTCTGGGAGCAAGTGGACAGAACTTCCAGATACTCTGCAGCCATCTTCTGTGTCCTCAGTCCACATTGCCAACTTTACTAAAATCTCCAAAGCTCCGCCAGTGCCAAGTAAGCATCAGTTGGAATCAGTGTGCCCAGGGATTCTTGCTAACTGGTCCCAAACCTGACACTGGTGCCAAATCTGAATCTGCATTAACTTGGTGAACAATACTCAACCCACACTGGTGACTCCCTGACAGCTCAACCTACCCAACTCTACTGAGAAGCATTTGATGTTGTCAGCAGCCCTGTTTTGCAACATTGTTTGCCATTGTATACTGCTTTGCTGGCTTCTCACTTTAGCTCTATGACTATTTCTAATCCAATTTGTTTGTGAGTTCACTACTCCTAGCATCTCTGAAATGCTCATTTATTCCCCTCAGTTTTATTTTAGGATTACTTTCCTTCACATTCTACACAATCTCTCTGGGCAAGCTAACCCTCCTCTGGTCTTCAATTTCCCTCTGTATTTTGCTGTCCACACTATGGTAGCCTAGACCAGCCAGGTGTGGCTATTTAAATGTAAATTACATAATTAAAATGAAATAAAAATTTAAAAATTCAGTCACACTAGCCATATTTTAAGTGTTCAATACCACATATGATAAAGGCCAGTACCAATATAGAACATTGCTACTATAACTGAGAGATATATTTTTTTAAAATGTTGCTTTGTATGCTAGTGATTCTCAGATAAATCTCTTGTCCAAGTGTCTTTCTGGGGACTTAGACTCATAAGAGCCTACTGGACATCTACATGTGTCTATTCGATCAGCCTCACAGACAAATTGTTTCCACCAAACTGCTCCTTGTCAGAAGCTAGATAGAGGCCTTGAATGAAGAGGTAAGAAAATTCATTTTTATCCTTTATGAAGGGTAAAGATATCGAGAATTTTGACTGTTTTCAGATTATTAACTTCAATATTAGTAGTTCTTTAAAATAAAGCAGACTCTCCATTTTCATGTGTGATATTTGACAATTTCTAAGTTAAATCACCCCTTTCAATGACTGTTAATGGCACCTGTGCCCTTCATTACCCTTGTTCCCAAATTAATTTCACACACTGAATGAAGAATGAAGCTAACAAAAACAATCTTTGTGGTAGGAATTCTACAGATTGCTTAATTGACACTTTCAAATATCTTTTATTTGGATTTGTACATCAACATACTTAGACTATTAATTAATTCACTACTACAAACAATGGAGAATGAAGTCAGGATTATTAGAATAGACAAGAAGAGGAACTAATGTACAAATATACAGGTTGATCTCCAAAACTGAGAAATAGTAGTTCAACTTTCCCCCTCTCTCTTGATTACATGCCCACAAATTTTCTTCTGTTGGGTCTGGAAATCTTGGAGCTTATTTCTACACAGTGTAAATATGTTTCCATATCAGATCCAATTTTGAAATGAAATAAACAGTAGGAATTAGTCACATTAGCAAGTGGAGCCACCAAATTACATTCATTAAAACATTGGCCAATTATGGATTGCAATTATATAATGACTTTCAAGAAAGCAAAACCCTTTACAACTAAGGGTTTGTGTGTGTGTGTGTATAGTGTGTGTGTGTATGCCTTCTGTCTTCTTCTATCAAAGAAAATCTAGATCTGGAAAGGTCTTAGATAAAAAACATAATTACACATTGTGGAAAAGAAGTTGAATTCACCTTGATTGAACTAGGTCAGTTATTATCCACCCTAATGCTGTAGTAGTTCTTTGGATTTATATTGTTAGACCTTCAGGAGAGTCTCAGTGACATTCTAAAGTAATGGCAGATAAGAAGCAATGTTTCCCATTTAATTTTTTACAACAAATAGCACAATGTTATACACAATTATTAATATTCTGTTATTATAGTCATTTTTAATGTTTATAGTCATGTTTTTTAAAATTATTTCCTCTCTAGACAAATATACATCTCTCTTTTGGAAAACATTGTTCTCCGCATCTCTGAAGCAAAATATCTCCTAAGAGTCAGGAAAAATAGATGTCTGTCTCCACCCAAAATTTTCTTTTCAAATTTATTTTATTAGCAAGACCTTTTTCAGAACTTCCAAGAGTGAACAAGGAAAGATGATTTCATCTCAGTAACTAAAATGTCCAAAAAAGACATATTTACCTTTGTTTATCTTGTGTTTGCCTGTCTACTTCATCATGCTACAAATATATTTGCTATTTTATTGGATTACAGAGCAAATTTTCACAGCACACAGCCTACATAGTAATGAGAGCAAGACACACATAATTTCACAGACAGAAAGACTGAGGGACAAAGAGGAAGGGAGAGAAAGAACAAGAGAGAGAAAGAGAGAGAGAGTAGGCTGTATTATATAATAGAAAAGACACATTCATTATGTGTCCTTGAACCAAATATTTTACCTTGTGAGCCTCAGTTTCTTCATGTATAAGATGAGAATCAGAATATATACATCATAGCGTTGTTGAGGATTAAATAATACAATGTTCTAAATTACCTAATGTATCAAAGCACCTGTCATGAAGTAACCATTCAATAAAAAGTGGCAGTCATGCTATTAATTAACAAACATCTGCATACACATATTAGGCATATTCACATATATAAATAGTGTAACCATAATATATATATATATATGTGTGTGTGTATATAAAAATCATAAACATTTGAATTATAAAGCATATTAGACATTATATAAAGTATAGTTCTTGGGCAAATGTGAAATATAGAATAGTTTAAAAACTACGTGGCTTGAAATTACAAAAATCAGCATTTGTTTTTTTACTTTATATATTACTAACTGTATGACTTTGGGAAAGTCACTTAACATTTGGAGCTGGAATTGCCATATCTGAAAAACAGGAACCACATTACCTATCCTGAACATTACCTAATATATGCAATATGCAATATTAGGTGTGCTAATATACGCAAATGAGCTATTGTTGGTAAAGCCCTTTATGTAATGGATAAAGCATGAGATTTTGAATCTCCTGTCTTTGGAGAAATAATTTCTTTCTCTCTCTTTTTTAAGATTTTATTTATTTATTTTTAGATTTTTAAAGATTTTATTTATTTATTTTGGGAGGGAGAGAGGGAGAGAAATATCAATCTCTGGTTGCCTCTCGTGCGTCCCCTGATGGGAACTGGCCTGCAACCCAGGCATGTGCCCTGACTGGGAATCAAACCGCAATCGTTTGGCTCGCAGGCCCTCACTCAATCTACTGAGCTATGCCAGCTTGGGCTGGAGAAGTCATTTCTGAG
Source organism: Carollia perspicillata (assembly GCA_004027735.1). Lineage (NCBI taxonomy): Eukaryota > Metazoa > Chordata > Mammalia > Chiroptera > Phyllostomidae > Carollia > Carollia perspicillata. The sequence continues at coordinate 41,115 of PVKM010006066.1, read as the reverse complement.
GCAGGCCTTCTCTATATGTGGCTGAAAATTCTCATACAGGGTTACTTTCTTTTTTATTTAATCTTTATTGTATTTTTTCCACTACCACGTAGTCCCCTTATACACCCCTTCCCGCAGCAATCACCACAAATGTTTTCTATGTCTAGGCATATTTTCTCTCACATAGCCTTTTGAGTTACATCTGAAATCTGGGCCAGTCTTAGGCTTGGAGTCTGAAAACAGCTCTTGGCTCCAGGTGCTTTAAGCTTCCTCAGTCAATTGCTTGTGGAGAGACTGTCACAGTTGTAGGCTATGTTCAGGCATATAACATCCAGGAGTCATGAAAAAGACCTATCTTTAAACCAGTAATAGTGGGTGCTCATGCTGCCTGTCACTACCAGAACCAATAAGTAGAGACAAGGATTAAATATTTATGGGTGCTTTATTCAGATGTCAGTGATTTGAGAAGATGTCAGGTTATTTACCTTAAAAACTGCCCTATCATCTCATCTCAAGATAGCCTTTTTTTTATAAAGAGGAGAAAAGGGTAGGTAAAGGGCTTGGAATTCAGGGAAAATCATTAATCAGATAAAAGTTGCACTCTGGCAATTTTCCTAACATCCCTTCTTGTGCTGACCAGTGATTCTCTATTTGTATACTGGTAGACAGATGTTCTCTCTCTGGAGGACAAAATTTCAGATATCATCTTGATCACTTGCAGTAGTCCTGAGTCACAAAGGTAGAATTACTTGCAGGCCTCTTGGAGTCAGGGTAAGTCTGGTCATGCATTTGAGCTCATGGAATGACATCTTTCTACATGCATTAATCACTAAACCTATTAGCTATAACTAAAGCAAAAAAAATATATCTTAAGTTCCCACATCAATCAGGAGATGAGAAGGTAGTGGTACAGACTTCTTGGTTACTCTCACAAACAATTGGACAGAACATACAAATTTCCAGGAATTACAGACACATTTTTTTCATTTTTTAAATATATTTTATTGATTATGCTATTACAGCTGCCCCATTTCCCCTGCTTTATTTCCCTTCACCTTGCACACCTACTCCCACCTGCATTCTTCCCCTTTAGTTCATGTGCATGGGTCATACATGTAAGTTCTTCGGCTTCTACATTTCCTATACTATTCTTAACCTTCCCTTGTCTATTTTCTACCTACCATTTATGCTACTAATTCTCTGTACATTTTCCCCCTCTCCCCCTCCCACTCCCCTGCTTATAACCCTCCATGTGATCTCCAATTCTGTGATTCTCTTCCTGCTCTAGTTGTTTGCTTTGTTTTTGTTTTTTATTTTGTTTTATGTTCAGTTGTTAATAACTGTGTTTGTTGTCATTGTACTGTTTATATTTTTCATCCTTTCTTCTTTTTTTGGTGTTTTTTTTTTATTAGTGCTGAAACCCTGGGTTTTCTTCTATTTCTTAGATAAGTGTCTTTAACATTTCTTATGATAAGGTCTTAGTGATGATGAACTCCTTTAACTTGACATTATCCGGGGAGCGCTTTATCTGCTCTTCCTTTCTAAATGATAGCTTTGCTGGATAGAGTAATCTTGGATGTAGGTCTTTGCCTTTCATGACTTTGAATACTTCTTTTCAGGCCTTTCTTGTCTGCAAGGTTTCTTTTGAGAAATCAGCTGATAGTCTAATGATCACTCCTTTGTAGGCAACTCCCTTCTTTTTTCTTGATGCTTTTAAGATTCTCTTCTTACCTTTAATCTTAGCTAATGTAATTATGATGTGCCTTGGTGTGTTCTTCCTTGGGTCCAACTTCTTTGGGACTCTCTGAGATCCCTGGACTTCCTGGAAGTCTATGTCTTCTGTCAGATAGGAGAAGTTCTCCTTCATTATTTGTTCAAATAAGTTTTAAATTTCTTGCTCTTCCTCTTCTCCTTCTGGCACCCCTATGAATCAGATATTGGAACATTTAAAAATGTCCTGGAGGTTCCTAAGCCTCTCCTCGGTTTTTTTTTTTTTTAGTTCTTGTTTCTTCATTCTGTTCTGGTTGAATGTTTCTTTTTTTCTTCTGGTCCACACTGTTGATCTGAGTCCAGGTTTCCTTCCTGTCACTGTTGGTTCATTTTACATTTTCCTTTATTTTACTTAGCATAGCTTTCATCTTTTCCTTCTAATTTGTTATCATGTTCAACCATTCCTGTGAGCATCCTGATTAGCAGTGTTTTGAACTGTGCATCTGATAAGTTGGCTATCTCTTTGTTGCTTAGTTCTATTTTTTCTGGAGCTTTGATCTGTTCTTTCGTTTGGACCATATATATATATATATATATATATATATATATATATATATATATATATATATATATATATATATATATATATATATATATATATATATATATATATATATATATATATTTGTCTCAGCAGGTCTATTACATAATACTGTGTGGAGCCTTGGGTGTTTACCAGGGTGGGGAAACCCTCATCACTGTGTTGTGATGCTGTTTGTGGGGGAGCAGTCTGAGAGGTAACAACGCCACTTGCTCTGCTCTCTGCCAGTTTTCAGTCACTTTCCCCTCTACCCACAATCAAATTGGTCCGTTCTGGTGCTGATTCCTAGGTGGGTGAGTTTGTGTAAATTCTAGGACCCTGTGGGTCCCTCTAATGAACTCTTTTGTGAGGTTGGGAGTTTCTACAAGTGCTGTCTCAACCCCTACAGGTGGTTTCAGTCAGAGGTTTTTGAGGCTTTATTTCCCTGTGCTAGAACCCTGGTTTTTGTGGTATGTCTCTCTCCCCAGTTGTTCCTCCCAGGTTATCTGCAGGCCAATATGGGGTCACCCTGTCTTCCAGCTGCTGCCTTGTCTGCTCTGGTTCTCTGGCCACAACCTTGCCATGAGTCCTCTTAGCCCAGCTGCCCACCTCCGCCCCTCCTACTGATCTAGATGGATATTTCTTCTTTAACTCCTTGGCTGTTGGACTTCCATACAGTTTGATTTTCTGTCAGTTGTGGTTGATTTTTGCTTTTAAATTTGTTGTTCTCCTTCTTTTGGTTGTACAAAGAGGCACAGTGTGTCAACTTATGCCTTCATCTTGGCCAGAAGTACAGACACAATCTTGAATCATGTTCTGATCATCATCATTTAATAGCACATACCTGGTACATAGTAGGTGACTAGTAAATATGTGCTGAAGAATTCCATGCAATCTCAAGTTTGGTGACACCATACATCTAATTACTTAGAGTGAATTGACTATCCACTCAGTCATTACATATAACATTTCATGGAAAGCTTTTGCCTCATTCCTGAGAAAATGACTTGTCTCTTTTGCCTTCCCACCCACCCCCCACACCATCTTCCAATGTAGTCTTTCTTTGTAATGTCTGGTGAGATTACATCACTTCTAAATGTCCAGTGTAATCAGATGGAAAGCACCTTCTGTATTTTTCTTTCCATCACCCTTTCAGTTTTTGATTAAGTTGCCACTTGTGATTGCTAAATGGCCTTCTAATTCCCATTTCATGCCCGGTGCTTTGTTTCCTCTCAGTTGTACAGGATTATCAGAATGTATTTACTAATCTCACCTACTTTCTCCTTCACAACTCTTCAGCCAGGCTCCTTTGCCTGCTCTGTATGACATTTACTGCTCAGCCACCCTCACAGGCCTCAGCTGCAACAGAAAAGTCCGTGTAAAATAAGGAGCTTAATTCCATGGCATATATTTAGAAGACAAATATCAACTTTCTTGAATCAGTGGAGTTTTAAATATTAGAAGTCTTTATAAAAGAGCTTCAAACAATTACAAATGAACTTTTTTGAAATAAAATTTCAGTGCATCTTCAAGCCATGTAAGTCACATTAGGATAGATCTGTTTGGGAGAAGTGGGTGATCAAAAGCCCATCACCCAGACCAAGTAGAAAAGAAAATATGATATCTCATTCAATTTTTTATCTTTTCTATTTCTGTTGAAGACTTTGGGGTGGAAATATTATGACAGACATGTATTAATGACCAAAAACATGGTTATTTCCTTTGGTGTTGTTCGTGTGTCATTTAGGATCAAGGGTGGGAAGTAGGGATGGCTGGGGTTGGGAGAATTGCTCATGGAGGGAGATGGAGACAGCTGTACTTGAACAGCAGTAAAAAATGTGAAAAAAATAGTGATTTCCTAAGTGTTAATAAAGTTTTACCTTGTAAAATAGATTTTTTGAAATAAGAACTGGTAGCTTGGTGATAAAAATAATGTATTCAGTAAATAAATTTCACACTGCATAGCTAATAACTCCTATAGACTATTCAGATCAGTATTTGATGAGAATGTATCAAAGCAAACATTGCTATGAGGAACCACTGCTATCTTTTGATTGAAGTGAATGAAGCAGACACATTAGTGTAAAGCATTTGGTTTATACATTTGAAATTTGTTTTAACCACCGCAATCACTGATAATGGAAATGGTAATTACTGTCCACATATTTCTCAAATAGTTAGGCAAATAGTCGCTTTTCTGAATCATCCTATTAAAGTGTGGGCCTGATAACAGAAACGTTTCTAGAAATATGCTGACTTGAATAAGTTAAGATAAAAGTGACAGAGTGCCTTTTTACTTTACAATAGAAATTTTTCCATTTTGATTTACTGTAAGCTTTAGAAGCATGAGGAAGGCAAAAACCTTGTCAATAACAAGGCATAGAGAAGAGCACATGAAGTAAAGTGTGGTAGGAACAGAATTCTTCACATCACTATTAAAGTTAAAGGCACTGTATCCATTCTTCATCTTTAGCCTGGTCTTGCTTCACCCATGAATAGGAAAACACCTGATTTGGATGGGTGTCTTGGATGCTTCCCTGAGGCATATAGAGAGCACAATACTGACAAAGACTCCCTAAGACTGAACATGTTCAGATCATTTGGCTCATTCTATGAATAAATCTGGGCAGAGCTTGCAATGCTAGACAGGTGTGCCCAGCTCTCAGCTACAAATATGGAATTGGAAGATTTTCAATTAGTGCACTCCCCTGACTATAACATGAGAGAATGTAAATGCAGCCCTCATGAAAGAAAGGACAAATGGTTCTTATAAGCCCAATGTTGTGAGACAAGGCTCTCTCTTATAAAAGAGGACATGATTAAAGAAAGGAGTCTTAGGACAGCATTAATAAGTAAGGGATGACCTGTTAAGCAAACACGTTCTCCACAGATCAGGGCATGTGCATACTTTCCCAGTCAATTAAAAAAAATGTCTTAAAAGTAAGTTGTAACTATAGGTTGACTAGTCTGAAAAAAAATTTAAATGTACAAAAAAGTGGACCCGCCCAAAATATGTAAAGGACACCTGTCTTTTTGAAGTTAGATGGCTGCACCCTGACCAGTGTCTCTCATTTGAGTGGGTATTGTCCCTCAAAGCAAATGGTTACCAGTTTACTTTCTGGTCAGGGCACATGCCTGACTTGCAGGCCTGGTTTCCAGTTGGGGTATATGCAAAAAGCAACTAATTAATGTTTCTTTCACACACTGAAGTTTTTCTCCCTCCTTACTATTTTCTATTAATAATTAATAAATAATGTAATCTTTTTTTATTATTGTTCAAGTACAGCTGTCTCCACTTCCCCCCAATACTCTCCCCAACACCAGTCATCCCCACCTCCCATCCTCGATCCTACATCACTTTGGCTTTGTCCATGTGTCCTTTATACATGTTCATTCACAACACTTCTCCCTTTTCCCCCATTATCCCCTCCCACCTTCCTTCTGCTTACTGTCAGTTTGTTTTTAATTTCAATGTCTCTGGTTATATTTTGTTTGCTTATTTGTTTTGTTTATTAGGTTCCACTTATGGTGAAATTGTATTGTATTTGTCTTTCAATGCCTGGCTTATTTCACTTAGCAAAATGTCCTTTAAATTCATCCGTGCTGTGGGAAATGGTAGGAGCTCCTTCCTTCTTTCTGCTGCATAGTATTCTATTGTACAAATGTACCACAATTTTTTTTGATCCACTCATTTACTGATGGACATTAAGTTTGCTTTCAGCACTTGAATATCATAAATTGTGGTGCAATGAACATTAGGGTGCATAGGTTCTTTTGAATTGGTGTTTAAGGACCCTTAATAATCCCAGTAGTGGAATTGCCAGGCCAATGGCAGTTCCATTTTTGGTTTTTGGAGGAAATTTTATACTTTTACCACAGTGGCTGTACTAGTCTGCATTCCCACGAACAATATACTAAGGTTCTACACAACCTTGCCAGCATTTGTTTTTTTGTTGATTTGTTTATGATAGCCATTCTGACCAAAGTGAAGTGGTATATCACTGTGGTTTTAATTTGCAACTCTCTGATAGTTAGTTATATTGAACATCCTTTCATGTGTCTCTGGGCCCTTGGCATGTCCTCCTTGGATAAGTGTCTGTTCAGGTTCTTTGTCCATTCTTTAATTGGGTTGTTTGTCTTTCTGGAATGGAGTCATGTGAATTCTTCATATATTTGGGAGATCAAATCCTTGTCCAAGGTATCATTTGCAAATATATTTTCACATAAGGTTGATTCCCTTTTCGTTTTGGTGATGTTTTCTTTAGCCTTGCAGAAGTTTTTTTTTTTTTTTTATTTTGATGAACTCTCATTTGTTTATTCTTTATTTTATGTCCCTTGCTCTGGGGGACATATCAGTGAAAATATTGCTGTGTGGAATATCTGAGATTTTCCTGCCTATGTTCTCCTCTAAGACTTTTATTTTGTGGCCTTTTATATATAACTCTTTTATTCATCTTGGGTTTATTTTGATACATGGTGTAAGGTAGTGGTCAAGTTTCTTTCTTTTCTTTTTCTTTCTTTTCTTTTTTTTTTTTTTTTTTTGCATGTAGCTATCCAGATCTCTCAACACCATTAGTAGAAGAGGCTATTTTTACTCCATTTTATGCTTCTTCCCCCTTTGTCAAATATTAATTGACCATAGAGACTTGGCTCTCTATTCTGTTCCATTGATCTATGTGTCTGTTCTTATGCCAGTACCAGATTATTTTTATTACTATGGCTTCTCAATATTGCTTCATATCAGGTATTGTGATCCCTCCCACTTTGTTTTTCTTTCTCAAAATTGCTGTGGCTTTTCAGAATTGTTTATGATTCCATTTAAATCATTGCAATGTTTGTTCTATATCTGTGAAATATGCATTATTATTTTAATAAGGATTTCATTGGATTTATAAATTGCTTTAGGTAGTATGGGCATTTTGATTATGTTAATTCTTCGAATCCATAAACATGGTATATACTTCTATTTATTTGTGTCCTCCTTAATTTCTTTATTCAGTGTTGTGTATTTTTCCGAGTACAGTTATTTTTTTTTGTTATGTTTATTCCCAGGTACTTTTTTTTGTTGATATATCAAATAAGATTTTTTCTTGATTTTTGTTTCTGATTCAATAAAAATCTTAAAGTGACATGGATGCTTAGGAAATCCTGCAGGCATCCAATACATGTACACTGCTAGCGATGATTCAGGAAATTTCCTCTACAGATTTCCTGAAATAAAGGGGTAAATAAGGCAGCAAACTTCAAAATCCCTCACACAAATACTTACAGTGCAGAAAGCTTTGTCATGTTTTACTTCAATTCTTTGCATGACTAACTGAAGAGGTAGGTAAGGTGGGAAATTAACATCCCATTCTAGAGACAAGGAAAGTGGTATTAGATAAGCCAATATGACTAGTCTGTGGGCATAACTTCTGACATGAAGCCCAGTATTCACACTTCCCACTGCAATCCTTGGCATCCTGTATGGTCTTTGTGGCTGTGACTCACACTGCCATTCTTGTAACTTCTGGGTCAGGGGAAGCTTTATCCTAGGGTGAGCCCTGCCATCCATCCCCAATCTCCAGCAATCCTCTGACATATCCCTTCTGTATATGCTGAGCAAAATGACAATTATCATCTCCCACAACAAAGCTTGTTCTCAAGGATAAAAATAGAGAGCAAATAAAAAAATCACCAGAAAAAGAAAAGGAAATCTGTCATGAGGCTAATGTTCTTTACAAAAAAATTCCACTTTTCCCCTGTTGTTGCCCTAGTGGTTCTCTTGGATTTTCAAGTGAAAGTCTAAACTTCTGAACCTAAATTTTAACAACTCTGTGCCTGATGTTTTACTAAAATGAACTCTTTTTTAAATTTTTTGGCCAAGCTGACATCTTCTACAGAACTTGATACCACATTTATTTTTAACATCACAGTTTCTCCAATGGCATTCCTTCCATTTGATAAGGCCTCCTTTCCCTTATCCTAGATGAAATCCTGATCATGTGTTTTTGTTGCATATGTAGATGCCACTTCAGGTTCAGCTTATTGATTATAGCCCCATTGAGTATGTATTTAATGCATCAGATCTGGAGAGATCACTGACCATAGCAGTCAAAACTGATCTGATTACAAAAGACAGAAATTTGACTTGACCTAGCTAAAAAAAAAAAGAGAGAAATTTACTGGAAGACTACAGAGGAATGTGATATATACCAATCAGAAGTGGAAAGATGTTTAATAGCATGCTATTCAATCTCCATGATTTTGAGTATTTTGAGTTTTTTCCCTCAGGGTTGGCTTCTAATTTCAGTCCCTTGTGGTCACAGAAAATGCTTCCGATGATTTCAATTTTCTTGAGTTACTTGAGTCTTGTTTTGTGTCCTATCATGTGGTCTATCTTTGAAAATATTCAATTTATGTTTGAATAGAATGTGTATTTAGCTTCTTTCAGATGCAGGGATCTATATATACCAGTTAATTCCATTTCATCTAGGGCATTGTACAATGTCACAATATCTCTGTTGATATTTTGTTTGGAAGATCTGTCAATTTTTGACAGTGGGGCATGCTGTTAAACAATGAATAGGTCAAGAATGAAATTAGGGAAGAAATCAAAAAGTTTCTGGAAACAAATGAAAATGAACTTACAAGGACCCAAAACTATGGGACACAACAAAGGCAGTCCTGAGAGGGAAGTTCATAGCAATACAGGTCTACATATAAAAGATAGAAATATTTCAAACAAACAACCTAACCCTACGCCTACAAGAAGTCTAATAACAACAACGACAATCCAGAGCTAGTAGAAGGAAGAAAATAACCAAGATCAGAGCAGAATTAAATGACATAGAGATGAAAAGCACAATACTAAGGATCAATGAATCCAGCAGTTGGTGTTTTGAAAAGATAAACAAAATAGACAAGCCTTTAAGCAGTCTCATCAAGAAAAAAGAAGAGAGGACCCAAATAAACACAATTAGAAATGAAAGAGGAGAGATTACAACTGACACCACAGAAATACAAAGCATTGTAAAAATACTATGAGGAGCTATATGCCAAGAAATTTGAAAACCTAGGTGAAATGGACAAATTTCTAGAAAAATATAGTCTTCCAAAACTAAATGAAGAAGAAACAGAAAGCCTGAACAGAC
>PVKM010006066.1:12638-31613 GCA_004027735.1 Carollia perspicillata | reverse complement strand
TGCTAAAATCCTCAAAAAAATTGGCAAACCACATCCAGCAATACATTAGAAAAATCATACACTGTGACCAAGTGGGATTTATCCCAGGGGTGAAAGAATGGTTTAACATTCACAAATCAGTAAATGTAATACATCACATAAACAAAAGCATAGAAAAAAATCACATGATCATATCAATAGATATGGAAAAAGCATTTGACAAGGTACATCACCCATTTATGATAAAAACACTCAGCAAAGAGGGAATAGAGGGAGTATTCCTCAACATAACAAAGGCCATATATTGGAGACCTACAGCTGACATCATACTCAATGGATCAAAACTAAAATCTTTTTCACTAAGATCAGAAACAAGACAAGGTTGTTCAATTTCACCACTTCTATTCAACGTAGTATTGGAAGTTTTAGCCACAGCAATCAGACAAGAAAAGGAAATGAAAGACATCCAAATCGGAAAGGAGAAAACAAAACTCTCTCTGTTTGCAGACAATATGATAGTGTACTTAGAAAATCCTATATACTCTACTCAAAAACTGCTTAACCTAATAAATTAATTTGGCAAAACAGCGGGAAACAAAGTCAATATCCAGAAATCAAAGGCATTTTTGCATACCAACAATGAAACAGCAGAAGCAGAAATCAAGAAAAAAATCCCATTCGATATAGCAAAAAGAAAAATAAAATACCTGGGAATAAACCTAACCAAGGAGATAAAAGACCTGTATGCAGAAAACTACACAACACTGAAGAATGAAATCAAGGAAGACACAAACAAATGGAAATATATACCGTGTTCATGGATTGGAAGAAATAACATCATCAAAATGTCCATATTACCCAAAGTAATATACAGAGTCAATGCAATACCTATCAAAGTACCAATAGCATATTTCACAGACATAGAACAAACACTTCAAAAGTTTATATGGATCCATAAACTACCCCCAAATAGCAGCTGCAATTTTGAGAAAGAGAAATCAAAGTAGGAGGGATCACTATACCTGATACCAAACTGTATTACAAGACCACTATAATCGAAACAGCCTGGTACTGGCATAAAAACAGGCACATATACCAATGGAACAGAACAGAGAGCCCATAAATAAACCCAAGTCACTACAGTCAGTTAATATTCAACAAAGGGGGCAACATCATAAAATGGAGTAAAAATAGCCTCTTCAACAAATGGTGTTGGGAGAACTAGACAGCTACGTGCAAAAAAAAAAAAAGGAAACTCGAGCACCAAATTACACCATACCCAAAAATAAATTCAAGATGGATAAAAGACTTAAATATAAGCTGTGACACCATTAAAGTCCCAGAGGAGAACATAGGCAGGAAAATCTCACATATTTTCACTGATATGTCCCCCAGAGCAAGGGATATAAAGGAAAGAATAGAAAAATGGGATCTCATCAAAATAAAAAGCCTCTGCACAGCTAAAGAAAACAGCATTAAAATAAAAAGAGACCCAACTATATGGGAAAACATATTTGCCAATGATACCTCAGAGAAGGGTTTAATCTGCAAAATATACAAAGAACTTACATGACTCCACTCCAAGAAGATAAGCAACCCAATTAAAAAATGGGCAAAGGACTTGGACTGGCATTTCTCCAAGGAGGACATACAGAGGATTCAGAGACACATGAAAAGATACTCAATATTGCTAGCCATCAGAGTAATGCAAGTTAAAACCACAATGATATACCACTTTACACCAGTCACAATGACCACCATAAACAAGTCAACAAACAAATGTTGGAGAGGTTGTGGAGAAAAGGGGACCCTAGTTCATTGTTGGTGGGATTGCAGACTGCTACAACTACTGTGGGAAACAGTATGGAATTTTCTAAGAAAACTAAAAATGAAACTGCCTTTTGACCCAGCAATTCTGCTGCTAGGATTATATCCCAAGAACCCTGAAACACCATTCCAAAATAACATATCACCCCAATATTCACAGAAGCACAATTTAGAATAGCCAAGTGTTAGAAGCAACCTACGTGCTCATCAGTAAATGAATGTATCAAAAACGATGGTACATGTACACAATGGAATTCTGTGTAGCAGAAAGAAAGAAGGAGCCCCTACCCTATGTAGCAGCATGGATGGAACTGGAAAGCATTATGCTAAGTGAAATAAGCCAGGTGGTAAAAGACAAATACCATATGATCTCACCTTTAACAGGAGCCTAAGCAACACAGGAAACAAGCAAGCAAAATATAACAAAAGACATTGAAATAGAAAAAAGGATGACAGTGACCAGAGGGGAGAGGGAAGGGAATTTCAGGACGAAAAGGGATTGGATTATAGGAACAAGTATAAAGGACACATGGACAAAAACTAAGCGGGGTGGCAATAGGACAGAGGTGGAGAGCACTGGGGGGGGGGATTGGACTGGAATGGGAGTAAAAGACAGAAAACTGTACTTGAATAACAATTAAAATAATTTAAAAAAAATCGAAAGATGGAGGAAGGCACATGGGCCTTAGAGCCATTTATAATCAGAGGCTCAAATGATGCCAGTACTCTGTTCCTCTCAAAACTTCGTTTCCACTGGTGTGGTACCTTCTTTCTTTCAACTCCTTTCACATTCTGGGAAGCATGAATACCACCAGTTTCTGTGCTGCATACTTCGCAGGCTTTCTATCAGACGATGATATGCACTCCTCAATTTCATTTCAGATCATTCTAGAGTATTCTGGCCTATTTGCTCCAGATACCTAGATGGAGGCAAATTTGGTATGGCCTCAGGAAGAATCACTTAGTGTAGACCCTTCCACGGGGGAACTTGAGCTTTGTGTCATTTGCAGAGGAGACAGGGAAATACTGTGATCCAGGCAACCTCCCTAATTGGTATCTACCATATGGACCTGTGTTCACTCATGGATTGCTACTTAAATTTGAATGCATCTTGTTTTCTTTCCCAAACAACTCTAACAGCCCTCTGAAGGCTGAACCTAGAACCACACACTATCATTCTAGAGTTCCCATGGTACTTAGTGTAGTACTGTACCATTCCATTTGTTTACACAAACATTTATTGAATGCCTCTTCTCTTATAAACCCATGCCATATATTATAGGTAAATCCTTGTTATTCACCCTGACTCTTGCCACAAATTTCTTGCAGTTCCTTTAAACCACAATGATATTTCTCACCTCTCTGCCTTTATATATGTTCTTTCCTTTATTTGAAGTACATTTCCAATTCTTCTCCTGACAGAAAAGCCTATCTACCCTCCAAGACCCAGTTCAATATTACCTCTACTGGAAAGCCTTTCCCAACCACATTCCCTGGCCCCTCCCTTTATCCTAATATTGAACGAAGTGTCCATCCTCTTTGCTCCCAAAGTACCCTTCATGACACTTACTGCTTATTGCAGTGGAATGTAATAATTTACTTGTTGGTCTCCATGTACTAAGTGGATGGTTCTCACAGTGTGGTCCCTGGACCATTGTTATAACCAGGGAACTTGTAAGAAATTCATATTATTGGACCTCACTCCAGATGTAATGAATCACAGACTCTGGGGGTGCACTCAGCAGTCAGTTTAAAGGAGCCACTCAAATTTTTCTGATGCACATTCAAGTTTTAAAACCACTTAGACAGGCACTCCTAGCAGTCTACATAGTTTAACTCATAGTAAATTCTCAGTAGGGTTTTGATTAATGAATTCATTAATATTCAATCAATCAATATTTCCTTCACCGTATAACGATTTGGGGATGCATCCTTTCTTCTTGCTTGCTTTTCGGGCACTAATAACAGGCTGATTTGTTGATGTATGATTTCCATTAATCATTAGACCATCCATTTATCTATTCATTCATTAAACTATCCAGACTTCTGGAGATTATAGAGTAGAATTTATACTACTTGCCACAACAATGAGGTGTATAGCTCTCCCAACCACCAAGAGTATTTTGGTAGACTTTTCTATGGCTGTAGGCTTCAACTTTATAAATGTGATGTCTTCTATCGATATCTTTTCAAAAGAAACCAGAATTTCAAGGAAAACCATGTTCTTGAAGCTGCTGATACCTTTTGAGCTTTGCATGATTAAAAAAAATACCCACACTTAAAGCAGAAGGCCTCCAAGTTGTATTTGCTGATAAACCCCAGGCTTAAGTTGTAAACAAATTAAAGACTAAAAACATTTTTTCACGCATTTTTTCAAAAACTATTGCTGTCTGTGAGCTACTTGGCTCCCTTCAGAGGGAGAAATTCTCTGTGTGCTGGACTGAGTGGGGCCATTTTGTACTTTAGCAAAGAGGAGTGTAGATATGTATGAGATTGAATTGTCTCAATAGTCCAGTGTTATGCTTTTAGCAAGGTTTTGAGAACAAAGTCTCTATTTTCATTGCTTTTACTTCCAGTGACCATGAATGGCTTCTTTCAGTGGGACACTCTATGCCTTTGCACTGAGTGTCAAAGTAGTGCAACCCCTGAGCTCTTCAAGCTCCTTACAGAACACTAAAATTAGGCTACACTTTCTTCCATTCTGCACACACACACATAATACTCTGATCATTTTTTTTCCAAATACCAAAGAAGAGAGTGAGTGTAAAGTCCCAAAGAATAAATGTACTCTTTACTATATCAACTTGTTACTTAAAAAATTAAGTAATTGAGATACAAGATGCCTGTACAGTAGCTGGAAGTTCCTTTCACTCGCCCCAGACCTGGACCAGTCTTGCCCAAAACAAAGCAGTTTACTAGAGAGTCCAATCAGGAATGAGTGAGAGAATGTGTGAGTGAAAGTATATGTGGACAAGAGCATGGGGAGTGAGAGAGAGTAAGCATGAGCCTACCCACCTGCAAGGGGTCTGGAAGCCAGTGATCTGGGCTCTCCAAAGGACAGAGCAATCGTTACTACTGCTGCCTAGCCCAGCACTTCTGTCTGCACAGAATTGGGGAAGCTTAGGATTAGCTCAAGAGCTGTGAGCAATGGGTGTGGAGACAGATTGCTGGGGAGATGCTGGCTCCAGAAACAGCAGGGTGAGAGTAGACATGACTGTGACAGAAAAGATCTGGATGAAGTGATGTCAGAACTTGTAGTATAGCTGCAGGGCTCTTCCTATCATCATCCAAGAAAGATCCAGAGAGAAACCTTATCTACAATTCTTGGAGGTTCTGAAAGGCGGTGGCCAGCCTGGACAATGAAGGGCTCTGTGATTTTTGGGGAGGTGAAGAGTGTAAAGAACAGGACCCCCAGGTATCATTGATGCAGCTTGGGGGCCATACAGAAATTACTTTAAAAGGGGAACTGAGGTGATACCCAAGACTCTGCAGGGGTCTGGGCTCACCTGTGTGTGTATTTGTGCAGGTACAGCAGCTTTGCTAACAAAATACTCAGAAGAATAGAGTTACACTGAAGGTACTCTAGGGCCAAACCCAGCACAACTGGAGAGCAGGAGGCTGTTCATTGTGGGGAATTCAGCCTGAACCTCCTGTGAGAGCATATGGTTGGAGATAGGAAGGCAGGCTTTGAGCACCTGAGATTTGCTGGAGCCAGCCAGATACCCCCACAGACATGCAAGCCCAGCCCCCACTTGTGGAATGTTAGGCTCCTCATATCAGTGAGGCCAGGCCCAGGAGTCCTCTGCTGGTTGCATTTACACAGGGGAAAGAAGAAAAAGCTCTGAAAGAACACTTCACTGGACACTACAAACTGCACTGTTCTTTGGGCTCTGAGGCACTAACCCAGCAGAGCAGAGAGAATAGAGACTGGCACAACAAGGATGGTTCAGGGCCCTATCCAGCCTCAGCATCTAGATGGAGCTTCTGCCTTTGCCAAGCAGGAAAGAGCTGTCCCTTTTACAGATATTGCCTCCCCCCACAGGACTCTGGGACAGACTAAGATATGTGGTGAGAGGATGGAGAAATACTCCTAACATTATCTCTGAAGACTGAATATTGCTCCCTGGGGGTGATCCAGGGTCCCCACCTACCCAACTGCACCTGAGACCCCCTCTGGAGGCAGGTGGAGAAGGAACTAGCAGTCCTTTTGGTCACTAAATGAACCACTCCTGGCTCCAGGATTGTTGGAAAGATAGGAGGGCAGAATAGCAGGGTTGAGCAAAATCTAAAGGAGACAGCCACAGAATGTGAACCATAGTAGTCTTAAACATACTACCTAGTGCCAGAATAAGACACCATCTGATATCACCAGGGGCAGATAAAGAAATCTAAAACAGTGGTAAAAAACTAGATTCAACTGAGATGAATTCTATCACGGTTTTCTTCACAATTGGTATTATTTTCTCTCTTGCATAGTTTTTTAACATTAATTTCTTGTCTTTCAAGTTTGTGCCTATTATGTCACTTGTTTCTATAGTATAGTTTATTTCAAATCTCATATTTTGCCCCTCCCTTTTCTCCATTTTACCTTCTTCAACCTTCTTATTATTATTATTTTTCTTTTAATTTTTTTCTCTCTTGCTATGACTTGATTCTATTCTGCACTCTAACTATTTCTCCCCTTCCAGTTCCTCAAAATTTTTTTCTTGTTATTAGTCATTTCACAGTTTTTGTTCTTAAAATACTCTTATTTTCTCTCCACTTTTATCAGTCTGTGCTGGTAGGTTGTGGACATGATGGTTTTTGCTGTATTTATTCAATTTCATTTCTAGATCTTCACTATTTTTTGCATTTCAAATCTCAAATTTTACTATTCCCCACTCATACTCCATTCTGCCTCCCTCCTGCCCTCTTTTTATTTTTCATTTAAAGGTTATTTTTTCCCTGTCTTAGCCTAGTTTTCTTTCCTCAGCCTTGATATTCTTTCTCCCTTTATCTTCTCAAAATTACTACTTTTTCCCCTTAGACATCCCTAAGCTTTTCCTTCTTTCATTTCTTCTTCTTATTCCAATCTCACTTATTTTAATCTTCAATCAATAGTTGTTAATATTGCTGTGGTGGATCTTTTTCTCCAATTCTCTCTCTCTCTCTCTCTCTCTCTCTCTCTCTCTCTCTCTCTCTCTCTCTCTCAATATGTATAAATTTCTGTTTAAACCTAGTAATATGCACTTCTCTGCTCTTATTCCATTCCAGCTTCTCCCATCCTTTTTAAAATTGCAATGTAATTTTTTTCTATCTTTGACTTGTCTCTATTCCCTGCTCTTAGCATTACTTCTCACTCTTCCCTCACAAAATCATTTTTCAGTTGTTCATCTCGTATTTGTTTTTTCTTTCTTATAATAGTCTCGATGTCTCTAAATCTTATTAATATTGGCTAATTGGCTGTTCATAGTGTGAGTGTGGAAGGGGGTTATTTTTTCAGGTGCAGGTTTATTTCTTGGGCTGTTTGGTTTTATCCTGGCAACACCTGTACAATAGCATACAAGACATGGTAAGCGGAGTTACTCTAAGTCAGCCAGCTGGAGAGAAGGACCCAACAAAGAAAGACACAACAACAACCAAAACCCAATTACAACCAGATAGCATACATAAATGGCATGAAGAGCATCCCAAGAGCATCAAGCTCAGGACATCAAGGAGACTGAACCACTGAATCCCACAGATCTTCTACCACAACTGTTCATACCGTGAAGGTAGGGAGTCAGAAGAGATAAACCTAATAATCAGAAACAAAAAGAAGAGTCACCTAAAATGGGGAGGCATAGAAAAAAACCCAAGCATAAGAAAAGGAAGAATCCTCAGAAAGACTGCTAAATACAATTGAGGCAAGCAACAAACTATCAAAAACCAAGTTCAAAATAATGTTTATAAGATTGTTGAAGGAGCTCCCTGAGAACTACAAAGAACTCCAGGGAGGCTACAAGAAACTTACTGGAAACTACAAGAGCATGAAAAAGGAAATAGAAACTATTAATAAGAGATGGGAGGAAATGAAGAATACAATATCTGAATCGAAGAACACAGTAGAAGGAGTTAGAAACAGGCTGGATGAAGCAGAGGACTGAATCAGCAAGAAGGATAACAAGGAAAAAACACAAACAGAGCAACAAAATGAGAAAAGACATGAAAAGAATGAACAAAGTTAAAGGAAGGTGAAAGATAACATGAAACATAATAATATCAACATTATAGGGATACCAGAAGCAGAAGAGGAGCAAGGGATAGTAAACCTGTTTGAAAAAATAATGACAGAAACCTTCCCTAACTTGATAAGAAAAAATTCTAGCAACTACAAAAACACAGAGGGTCCCAATCAAGATGATTGCAAAGAGGCTCATTTAAAGATCCGTCATAATTAAAATGGGAATATTCAAAGAAAAAGAGAGAATCTTAAAGACAGCAAACAGATACATATAATAATACACAATGGAGCTCCAATAGGCTCTCAGCTGATTACTCAATAGAAACACTACAAGCCAGAAGTGAGTGACAAGAAATATTCTAACTAATGTAAATCAAAGAACTGCAACCAAAGATTACTTTATCCAGCCAGGCTCTCATTTAAAAGGTAAAGTGAAATAAGGAGTTTCCCAGACCAAAAAAAGGCTTAAAGAATACATCTCCACCATGACAGCAATGCAGGAAATGCTAAAGGGATTGTTTTAAGAAGATAAAGAAAAGGGGAGAGAGAGAGAGAGGGAGAGGGAGAGAGAGAGAGAGGGAGAGGGAGAGGGAGAGGGAGAGAGGGAGAGAAACACAGGTAAAAAGGAAAAAATGGCTAAGAATACATACCTTTCCATAAAAACCTTAAATATAAGTGGATTAAATATTCCAATCAAAAGACATAGGGTAGCAGAATGGATAAGAAAACATGACCCACATATAAGCTGTCAACAAAAGACCCACCTCAGGACGAAAGATCTACACAAGCTGAAAGTGAAGGGCTGGATAAAAAATATTACAAGCAAATGAACATGAACAAAAGTCGGAGTAGCAATGCTTATATCAGACAAAATAGATTTCAAAACAGAGGCCATAAAAAGGGACAAATAGGGATACTTCATAATGCTTAAGGGATTAATCCATCAAGAAGATATAACGCTTCTAATAATATATGAAGCCAACATGGGAGCACCCAAATGCATAAGGAAAATCTTGTATGACTTCAAGATCTTGACAGCAAAATACTCATAGTAGGTGATCATAACACCTTATTGTTGACAACCGGTAGGTCTTCCAAGGAAAGAATTAACAATGATATTTTGCATTGAACAACACTGTAGCTCTAATGGACTTAGAGGACTTAATTGATATGTACCAAACATTTCACCACAAAGAAGAAAATTGTACAATCTTTTCTAATGTGCATGGTACATTTTCAATGATAGACCACATGTTAGAACACAAAATGAGCCTCAAAAATTTCAAAAAAATTGAAATCATATCAAGCATCTTCTCAGATCATAATGGCTTGAAACTAGAAACCAACCTCAGGAAAAAATTCAAAAATATTCAAATACATGGAGACTGAGTAATATGCAGTTAATAATGAATGAATTAAAAATGGGATCTAGTAAGAATTTTAAAAATTTCTGTAAACAGATGAAAATTAAAACACAACAGTCCAAAACCTATGAGAAACAGTGAAAGCCCTTGAGAGGAAGTTTCTAGCAATCAGACCTACCTTAAAAAGATAGAACATTTTTAAATAAACACTCTAACTCTACTTATACAAGGACTAGAAGACATATAACAAAGAAATCCCAGGGAGAGTACAAAGAAGGAAGTAATCAAGGATTAGCAGAATTAAGTGACATAGACTAAAAAAATTCAAAGTATCAATGAATACAGGAGCTGGTTCTTTGACAAGATGAACAAAATTGACATGTTTTTCTCCAGACTCATCAGCGGGGGAGGGGGGGCACAAATAAAAAAAATCAGAAATGAAAGAAGAAATATTAAAACCAATCTCATAGAAATACAAAGCATTGTATGACATTAGTATGAACAACTATATCCAAGAAATTTGACAAGCTTCATGAAATGAGCAAATCCCTAGAAAAATATAATATTCCAAAACTGAATCAGGAAGAAGCAGAAAGCCTGAATAGACTGATAAGAACTAGTGAAATTGAACCCTTAATCAAAAAATATCCCAGGACACAAAAACCATGGACCAGGCAGCTTCACAGACACATTTCACAAAACATTCAAAGGAGAGCTAACTCCTATCCTTTTCAGACTATTCCAAAACTTTCCAGAAAAGGGGAATACCCTATACTCTTTTTATGAAGCTGGTATTATCCTCATTTCAAAATCAGTTAAAGACACAAGAAAGAAAGAAGACTACAGGCCAATATCACTGATGACCACAGATACCAAAGTCCTAAAAAAAATTGCAAAACTGGATCTGCAATACATTAAAAAGTTCATCCACCATTACCAAGTGGAATTCATTCCATGATGCAAAAAATGGTGTAATATCCACAAATCAATAAATGTACCAAACCACATAAAGAAAATAAAAGGCAAAAAAATCACATGATTATATAAATAAATGCTGAAAACATTTGATAAAGTACACCATGCATTTATGATAAACACTCAGTGAAGTGGGAATAGGGGTACTGTAACTCAACATAATAAAGGCCATATACAAGAAACCTGTAGCAAACATCATATTCAATATGCAGAAACTAAAGCTTTCCCCCTAAGATCAGGGATAAGACAAGAGTGTCTGCTTTCAGTACTATTATTCAAAATTGCATTATAAGTTCATGTAAGAGGAATCAAACAAAAAAAAGAATAAAAGTCATTCAAATTGGAATGGAGAAAGTAAAATTCTCATTATTTACAGATGACATGAATTTATATAGAACACCTTGTAGGCTCCACCAAAGAATGATTCCACCTAATTAATGAATTTGGCAAAACAGCAGGATACAAAGTCAATACTTAAAAATAGAAGGCATTTTTGTACACCAGAAAGGAAATAAAAGAAACAGAAACTAGACCCTGTATGGTGTGGCCCAGTGGATTGAGTGACAGACTGTAAAGCGAAAGGTCACTGGTTCAATTCCCAGTCAGGGCACATGCTTAAGTTATAAATCAGGACCCCAGTAGGAGGCACATAAGAGGCAAAAACACATTGATGTTTATCTCCCTGTCTTCCTCCCTCCATTCCCCTCTCTTTAAAATAAATAAAATCTAAAAAATACAAAAAGGAAAAGAGATTATGAGATAAATTAAAAAAAAAGAAAGAGAAACAAGAAAAAAATTCCATTTAATATGGCAACAAGAAAAATAATGTAACTTTGCCCTGGCTATTGTGGCTTAATGGATTGAGTTCTGGCCTTAATCAAAAGGGTCACTGATCCTCTTCCCAGTCAGAGCACATGCCTGGGTTGTGAGCCATGTCACCAGGAGAGGGCACTTGAGAGGAAAACACACATTGATGTTTCTCTCCTTCTCTTTTGCCCTCCCTTCCCATCCTTCAAAATAAATAAGTACTTTTAAAAAAAGAAAAATAATGTAACTGGGAATAAATTTAACCAAAAAGTTACAAGACCTGTACTCAGAGAACCACAGAACACTGAAGAGATTAAAAAATATATAAATAAATGAAAGCATATGCTGTATGGATTAGAATAATTAATGCCATGAAAATGACTATACTACCCAAAACAATCTACAAATTTAATGAAATGTTTATTGAAATACCAAGGACATATTTCACAGATTTAGAACAAATATTTCAATACTGATAGTTAACCAAAAACAAGCCCCAAATAACCTCAGCAATTTTGAGAAAGAAAGCAAAGTAGGAGGGATCACAACACCTGATATCAAATTTTATTACGAGGCCACAGTAATCAAAACAGTCTGGTACTGGCATAAAACAGAAACATTGACAAATGGAATAGCACAAAGAGCACAGAAATAAACCCATGTTTCCATGGTCAATTAATATTTGACAAAGGGAGCATAGGAACAGCCTTTTCACTAAATGGTGTTAGAAGATCTGGACAGGTACTTGCAAAATAATGAAACTAGGCCACCAAGTTACATCATACACCAAAATAAACTCAAGATGGATAAAAGACTTAAATATAAGTCATGATACCATTAAAGTCCTAGAGAAAAACATGAGCAGTAAAGTTTCCGGTATTATGTGCAGCAATATTTTTGTCAATATATCTCTTAGGGCAAGGGAAATAAAGTAAATAATAAACAAAAAGGAGTACATAAAACTAAAAAGTTTGTGCTCGCCAATAAAACATCATCAAAATAAAAAGGGAACCAACTGTATGGGAAAACATATTTCCCAATGATAATCAGACAAGAGTTTCATCTCCAAAATTTATAAAGAACACATATGACTCAATGCCAGGAAGACAAAAAAATCAATTAAAAAATAAGCAAAGGAACTGAACAAACACTTCTCCAGGAGGACTTACAAAGGGCCTAGAGAAATATGAAAGGATACTCATCCTCATTAGCCACCAGAGAGTTGCGAATTAAAACCACAATGAGATTCCACTTCACAGGAGCTGAAATGGCCATAATTAACAAACAATAAACAACAAGGGTGGTGAGAATGTGGAGATAAGGGAACCCTGGTACACTGTAGGTAGCAATGAAGACTGGTGCAGCCACTATGGAAAACAATATGGGATTTCCTCAAAAATTAAAAATGGAATGGCCTTTTTAAAATTGTGGTTCTATTACAGTTGCCTCCATTTGTACTCCACCATGCCCCCTCCCCCACCAATCCCCAACTCTCACCTTTGAACCTACCCCCTTTGGTTTTGTCCATGTGTCCTTTATACTTGCTCATTGATGACCCTTCCCCTATTATCCCTGTTCACCTTCCTCTCTGGTAACTGTCAGTTTGTTCTTTATTTCAATTTCTCTGGTTGTATTTTGCTTGCTTGTTTGTTTTGATTAGGTGTTCATCATATGGTATTTCTATTCCACTACCTGGCTTATTTCATTTATCATAATGTTTTTCAGTTCCACCCATGTTGTCCCAAAAGGTAGAAGCTTCTTCTTTCTTTCTGCTGTGTAGTATTTCATTGTGTAAATGCACCACAGTTTGTGATCCACTCATTTGCTGATGGGCACTTAGGTTGCTGCCAGCACTTGGCTATTGTAAATTGTGCTGCTATGAACATTGGGCTGCATAGGTTCTTTTGGATTGATGTTTCAGTGTTCTTGAAATATAATCCCAGCAGTGGAATTGCTGGGTCAAAAAGCTGTTCCATTTTTAGTTTTCTGAGGAAAATCCATACTGTTTTCCACAGTGGCTGCATCATTCTGCATTCCCACCAACAGTGTACTAGTGTTCCCTTTAATCCACAAACTTGCCAGCACTTGTTTGTTGATTTGGTTATGATGGCCATACTAACTCGAGTGAGGTAGCATCCAAATGGGGTTTTAATTTGCATCTCTCTGATGGTTAGTGATGCTGATAATTCTTTCATAACTCTTTCGGCCTTCTGTGTGAACCCTGGAGAAAAATCTGTTCAGGTATTTAGCCTATTTTTAATAGGGTTGATTATATTCATGGAATAGGGTCTGTGTGAGTTCTTTATCTGTTTTGAAGAATAAACCATTCCCCAATGTATCATTTGCAAATGTATTTTCCCATAGAGTTTTTTCGATTTTAATTTTCCTGTTGTAGTCTCTAGCTGTGCAGAAGCATTTTATTTTGATGAAGACTCATTTGTATATTTACTTTATGTCCCTTGTTCTAAAGGACATATCAGTGAAAATATTGCTGCTTGGAATATATGAGATTTTCCTGCCTATATTCTCCTCTAGGACTTTATGGTGCTATGACTTATGTATAAGAATTTTATGCACCTTGAGTTTATTTGTGTGTACAGTGTAAGTTGGTGGTCGATTTTCTTTTTTTTTTTTACATGGAGCTGTCAAGATATCCCAGCACCTTATGCTAAAGATAATAATTTTACTCCATATTATCTTCCCTCCCTTGTTGAATATTAATTGACCATAGATACATGGGTTTATTAATGAGCTGTCTATCCCTTTTCATTGATTGATGTGTTCTTATGCCAGTACCAGACTATTTTTATTAGTGTGTCCTTGTAATATAGTTTGGTATCAGGTACTGTGACCCCTCCAAATTTGTTCTTCTTTCTCAATATTGCTGAAACTATTTGTGGTCATTTATGCTTCCATATAAATTTTTGACATATTTGTTCTATATCTGTGAAATATGTCATTAGTATTTTAATAGGGAGTGTGTTGAATCTATAAACTGCTTTGGATAGTATGCACATTTTGATTATGTTAATTCTTCCAAACCATGCAGATGGTAAATGTTTCCATTTATTTGTAACTTCCTTAGTTACTTTCTTTAGAGTTGTGCAGTTTTCTGAGTAAAAGTAATTTACAACCTTGGTTAGGTTTATTCTAAGGTACTTTATTTTTCTTGTTTCTGATTTTTGTTTTTGATATTTCATTGTTGGTGTACAAAAATGCCTTGAAATTATTTTTTAAATTTTATTTTAATTGTTATTCAAGTACAGTTTTCTGTCTTTTACCCCCGTCCCAGTCCACCCCCAGTGCTCCCGAACTCCCACCCATTTCCACCCCCCTTAGTTTTTGTCCATGTGTCCTTTATACTTGTTCCTATAATCCCTTCCCTTTTTCCCCTGAAATACCCTCCCCTCTCCGCTCTGGCTACTGTCATCCTGTTTTCTATTTCAAGGTCTTTGGTTATATTTTGCTTGTTTGTTTGTTTTTTTTTGCTTAGGTTCCTGTTAAAGATGAGATCATAAGGTATTTGTCTTTTACTGCCTGGCTTATTTCACTTAACATAATGATTTCCAGTTCCATCCATGCTGTTGCATAGGGTAGGAGATCCTTCTTTCTTTCTGCTGCACAGAACTACATTGTGTATATGTACCATAGTTTTTTGATCCATTCATTTACTGATGGGCACCTAGGTTGCTTTCAACACTTGGCTATTGTAAATTGTGCTGCTATGAACATTGGGGTACATAGGGTCTTTTGGAATGGTGTTTCAGGGTTCTTGGGATATAATCCTAGCAGCAGAATTGCTGGGTCAAAAGGCAGTTCCATTTTTAGTTGTCTTAGAAAATTCAATACTGTTTTCTATAGTGGTTGTACCAGTCTGCAATCCTGCCAACAATGAACTAGGTCCCCCTTTTCTCCACAACCTCTCCAACACTTGTTGTTTGTCACTTTGTTTATAATGGTCATTCTTATCAGTGCATAGTGGTATCTCATTGTGGTTTTAATTTGTATTTCTCTGATGGCTAGTAATATTAAGCATCTTTTCATGTGTCTCTGAATCCTCTGTATGTCCTCCTTGGAGAAATGCCGGTCCAAGTCCTTTGCCCATTTTTTAATTTGGTTGCTTGTCTCCTTGGAGTGGAGTCGTGTAAGTTCTTCGTATATTTTGGAGATTAAACCCTTGTCTGAGGTATCATTGGCAAATATGTTTTCCCATATAGTTGGGTCTCTTTTTATTTTAATGCTGTTTTCTTTAGCTGTGCAGAAGCTTTTTATTTTGATGAGATCCCATTTGTTTATTCTTTCCTTTATATCCCTTCCTCTGGGGGACATATCAGTAAAAATGTTGCTGCGTGGGATATCTGAGATTTCCCTGCCTATGTTCTCCCCTAGGTTTTCAGTGGTGTCACAGCTTATATTTAAGTCTATCCATCTTGAATTTATTTTTGTGTATGGTATAAGTTAGTGCTCAAGTTTCATTTTTTTTGCACATAGCTGTCCAGTTCTCCCAACACCATTTGTTGAAGAGACTATTCTTACTTTATTTTATGCTCCAATTTATGGTGTTGCCCCCTTTGTTGAATATTAACTGACTGTAGAGACTTCGGTTTATTTACGGTATCTCTGTTCTGTTCCATTAGTCTATTTGCCTGTTTTTATGCCAGTACCAGGCTGTTTTGATTACAGTGGCCTTGGAATACAAATTTGTATCAGGTACTGTGATCCCTCCTACTTTGTTCTTGTTTCTCAAAATTGCAGCTGCTATTCAGGATAGTTTATGGTTCCATATAAACTTTTGAAGTGTTTGTTCTATGTCTGTGAAATATGCCATTGGTACTTTGATAGGTATTGCATTGAATCTCTATATTGCTTTGGGTAATATGGACATTTTGATGATGTTAATTCTTCTAATCCGTGAACACGGTATGTGTTTCCATTTGTTTCTGTCTTCCTTGATTTCATTCTTCACTGTTGTGTAGTTTTCTGCATACAGGTCTTTTATATCCTTGGTTAGATTTATTTATAGGTATTTTATTTTTCTTTTTGGTATATCGAATGGGATTTTTTCTTGATTTCTGCTTCTGCTGTTTCATTGTTGGTATACAAAAATGCCTTTGATTTCCAGATATTGACTTTGTATCCCTCTGTTTTGCCAAATTCATTATTTAGGTTGAGCAGTTTCTGTGTAGAGTCTATGAGATTTTCTATGTACACTATTATATTGTCTGCAAACAGTAACAGCTTTGTTTCCTCCTTTCCAATTTAGATGCCTTTTATTTCCTTTACTTGTCTGATTGCTGTGGCTAAAACTTCCAATCCTATAATGAATAGAAGTGGTGAAAGTGTACAATCTTGTCTTGTTCCTGATCTTAGTGGAAAAGATTTTAGTTATTGTCCATTGAGTATGATGTTGGCTGTAGGTCTCTCATGTATGACCTTTATATGTTGAAAAATGCTCCCTCCATTCCCCCTTTGCTGAGTGTTTTTATCATACATGGTGCTGTACCTTGTCAAATACTTTTTCCGTATCTATTGATAAGGTCATGTGATCTTTGTCTTTGCTTTTGTTTATGTGGTGTATTACATTTACTGATTTGCGAATGTTGAACCATGCTTGCATCCCTCGGATGAATCCCACTTGGTCATGGTGTATGATCTTTTTACTGTATTGCTGGATGCAGTTTGCCAATATTTTGCTGAGGATTTTAGCGTCTATGTTCATCAGCGATATTGGCCTGAAGTTTTCTCTCTTTGTTGTGTCTTTATCTGGTTTTGGAATTAGGATGATGCTGGCTTCGTAGAAGGAGTTTGGGAGTCTTCCATCACTTTGGATTTTTTGGAATAGTTTGTGAAGGACAGGGGTTAGTTCTTGCTCAAATGCTCTATAGAATTCTCCAGTGAAACCATCTTGTCCAGGGCTTTTGTTTGTTGGAACTTTTTTGATCACTGAGTCAATTCCATCTGCTGTTATTGGTCTGTTCAGGCTTTCTGTTTCTTCTTCATTTAGTTTTGGAAGACTATATTTTTCTAGAAATTTGTCCATTTCACCTAGGTTTTAAAATTCCTTGGCATGTAGGTCCTCATAGTAATTTATTACAATCCTTTGCATTTCTGTAGTGTCAGTTGTAATCTCTTCTCTTTCATTTCGGACTGTGTTTATTTGGGTACTCTCTCTTTTTTTCTTGATGAACCTGCTTAAAGGCTCCTCTATTTTGTTTATCTTTTCAAAAAACCAGCTCCTGGATTCATTGATCCTTAGTATTGTGCTTTTCATCTCTATGTCATTTAATTCTGCTCTGATCTTTGTTATTTCCTTCCTTCTCCTAGCTCTTGGGTGTTTTTGTTGTTGTTCCTCGAGTTCTTGGAGGCGTAGGGTTAGGTTGTTTGTTTGAAATGTTTCTATGTTTTTTAGGTATGCCTGTATTGCTATGAACTTCCCTCTCAGGACTGCCTTTGCCGTGTCCCATACGTTTTGGGTTGTCGTGAGTTCATTTTCATTTGTTTCCAGAAACTTTTTGATTTCTTCCCTAATTTCATTCTTGACCAATTCGTTGTTATATTAGCATGCTATTCAGTCTCCATGATTTTTAGTGTTTTGGGTTTTTTCCCTTGGGGTTGGTTTCTAATTTCAGTACCTTGTGGTCAGAGAAAATGCTTGGTATAATTTCAGTTTTCTTGAATCTGCTGAGGTTTGTTTTGTGTCTTATCATGTGGTCTATCTTTCAAAATGTTCCATGTGTATTTGAATAAAATGTGAATTTAGCTTTTTTCGGATACAAGGCTATATATATATATATATATATATATATATATATATATATATATATATATCAGTTAAGTCCATTTCATCTGGGGTGTTGTTCAATGCCACAATATCTTTGTTGATATTTCGTTTGGAAGATCTGTCCATTTTTGAGAGTGGAGTGCTAAATCCCCTACTATAATTGTGTTGCTACCAATGTCTTTCTTGAAGTTCTCTAAAATTTTCTTTATGTATTTGGGTGCCCCTAGGTTGGGTGCATATATATTCACAATGTTTGTGTCTTCTTGGTGGAGTCTTCCCTTGAGTATTATGAAGTGACCTTCCAGGTCACTCTTCATAGCTCTTTTTTTGAAGTCCATTTTGTCTGATATGAGTATTGCTACCCCAGCCTTTTTTTCATGTCTGTTTCCTTGGAAAATTTGTTTCCAGCCTTTCACTTTCAGTCTATCTATGTATTTTGTCCTCAGGTGGGTCTCTTGTAGGCAGCATATGTGTGGGTCATGATTTATTATTCATTCAGGTATTCTCTGTCTTTTGATTGGAGCATTTAATCCATTTACTTTTAAGGTTATTATGGATAGGCAGTTATTCATTGCCATTTTTGTACCTATTTTCCTCTCTCTCTCTCTTTTTTCCTTCCTTTTCTTAGAGCAGTCCCTTTAGCATCTCTTGCAGTGCTGGATTGGTGGATGCATATACCTTGAGACTTCTTTTGTCTTGGAAACTCTTTATTTGGCCTTCTATCTTGATTGATTGCCTTGCTGGGTAAAGCAACCTAGGTTGCAGGCCTCTGGTTCTCATTACTTGGAATATTTCTTGCCATTCTCTTCTGGCTTGGAGTGTTTCCATTGAGAAGTCAGCAGCTAACCTTATTGGGGCTCCCTTGTATGTTACTGCCTTCTTCTCCCTTGCTGCCTTTAGGGTTCTCTTTGTCTTGGAATTTTGCCATTTTCATTATGATGTGTCTTGAAGTGGGCCTCTTTGGGTTCCTCTTGATTGGGACTCTCTGTGTTTTCTGGATTTGTGTGACTTTTTCTTTCGTCAAATGAGGGAAGTTTCCC
>PVKM010006066.1:0-12538 GCA_004027735.1 Carollia perspicillata | reverse complement strand
AGTAGTTTCTGGTAGCTTATTGTCATCTCATGGAACTTCCTGGTAACCAGTTCTTTGAATTCGATATCTGATTGCTGACTTGCCATCATTTCATTTAGCATTCTTTCTGAAACTTCCTCCTTTCCTTTCATTTGTGGATTTTTTGTTTTTTGTCTTCTCATTGTTTGTGAGACTTTTCTTGTCAGCTTTCACTTCTTAAATGAATTTTTTCTGGCTCCCAGGGTATATACTGTGAACTTCTTTGGTAGAATGCTGTGAGATTCAGTGGTGCAATCTCCTTTGTGTATCCAGGTGTTCACTGCTTCCACCTACTTTTTTTTTTAATCAGTTGTAGGGGAATGCAAAATGGTTTAAGACAGCAGGATAGTATTCTATCATATTTATAGTATCAGCATATATATAAAGATATGTGATCTTTTGGCAATGTATAGTGTTAACCGTGATATTCAACCCAACTAGCCACTGTTAAGAAAAGATGAGAAGAAGATAAGAGTCTTGTTGTGGAGGAAAGGGTTGTGAGTTGGATATAGAAAGCAGTGAAATTGTGGGAGGTAAGATTCTGGGTTAAGGTGAGAGTAAAGGATAGTACGTAGGTGTAGCATGTTGGAGGATTGATTTAACTTCCACAATTTTAGAGTTCAGGAGGCTGTGATGTGTGCTAACATTTGGGCAGGGTGCATTGAAGTATTTACAATTGTGTGGAACAGCAATTATTTACAATAATATTAGAGCAACACTCATATGCCAGAATCTATGTTATCTGAATAACATGAAAAGGGGTTATAGGACTTTCAGTAGTTTGCTGATGGGACACAATTCACGTGAAGGACATCCAATTAGAAATTCAATGTGGAAGAGAGAACAGGGGAAACCTCTCAAATGGTACAATATAACCTGCCAAGCAAAGAACACTATACAGAAAGAAGGGGAATACAAAAATACTCTTAAGATAAAAGATGTAGGAATAATGAAAAAAAAAATTCAAATGTGCATCAACTTGTAGTTTCCCTGCAGTAGCCAAGTGAAATTTGTCTCACTGTCTCAGCTGTTGGGTTGCCCCATGTTTGAGTCCACCTCAGTTCCTTTCACAGTTCCAAGTTGTTGTTTTTTTTTTCTTTTTCTCACATGTAGGTATTTTTTAAAAAATGGCATGAGAAGGGAGAAAGAAAGATAAAATTGGAAAGAAAGGATGAAGAACTAAATTACAAAAGAAGGAAAGAGAGGAAAAGGCAATTTAAAGATAAAACAACAATGAAAAAGTAAAAAATAATAATAAAAAATAAAGCTTACTTAAAAATAGCATTAAACACACACACACACACCTCTTGTTGGTTTCAAACTGGCCAAACCGATTTTTCTGGTCTTGCTGGCTGCAGGAGGCTGGGGAGTGATTGGTGTGGCATTTCTCCCTTCCCAATGTTTACTCAGTCTATCTTGCAATCACTGTCCCAAGAGCTAGTCTGGCTCCTTTCCCCAATATCATAGCTGGGGTAATCTTGGTTGTCTCCAGAGCACTTTTCCCCAGTGATTATCACTTTAGGCTAGGGTGCCAGGGCACCCACTCAGCCAGGCTGCATCTGTTCTGTGGGTTTGGGCCTAAACCCTTCTCTGTGCTACCAGGAGGGAGTCTCTGCCTAGCTGGGTTGGGAGTCAGCTACAGGGCTGTCACAGCAGATTCCCCAGCCCCTCTGTTTGATAAATTCCTCCTACTCAAGCCTGCCTCCCCATGTAGCCCAATTCTCTAGCCAGACCAGTGACGACTTGTGTAGGGCTAAGTTAAATCTGCTCCCTCCTACTACGTCGCCATCTTCCCTCTCCTCTTTTGCCAATCTTTTAAATTGGGTTGCTTGTCTTCCTGGAGTGGATTCATGTGAGTTGTTTATATATTTTGAAGACCAAACCCTTGTCTTAGTTATATGTTTTCCTTTACAATTGGTTCCCTTTACTTTTTGTTGATGTTTTCTTTGGCCATGAAGAAATATTTTAATTTGGTGAAGTCCCACATGTTTATTCTCTCCTTTATATCCCTTGCCATACAAAATGTATCAGTTAAAATATTGCTGCATGGAATATTTGAGATTTTCCTGCCCGTGTTCTTCTCGAGGATGTGCATGGTGTTGCTTATATTTAAGTCTTTTATCCATGTTGAGCTTATTTTTGTATATCGTATAAATTGGTGGTCGATTTTCATTTTTTTGCATGTAGCTGTCAAGATCTCACACACAATTTCCTGAAGTGACTATTTTTACTATATTTTATGCTACTGCAGCTTTTGTCAGCCACCATAAATAAATCAGTAAACAATAAGTACCAACGAGGTTGTGGAGAAAAAGGAATCCTAGTACAGTTTGGTGGGAATGCAGACTGGCGTAGCCTTTTGGAAAACAACATGGGATTTCCTCAGAAAACTAAAATTGGAATGTTTTTTGACCCAGCAATTACACTGCTGGGATTATACCCTGAGAATCCCGAAGCACCAATTCAAAAGAACCTATGCACTGCAATGTTCATAGCAGCACAATTTAAAATAGCCCTGTGCTGTAAGCAACCTAAGTGCCCATCAGTAAATGAATGGATCAAGAAACTATGGTACATTTACACAATGGAATACTATTCAACATAAAGAAAGAAAGAGCTCCTACCCTTTGTGACAGCATGGATGAAAATGGAGATCATCATGCTAAGTGAAATAAGACAGGTGGTGAAAGACAAATACCATATGATCTCATCTATAAGTGGAACCTAATAAAAATGAAGCAAAATATACACAGAACATTGAAATGCAGAACAACCTGACAGTAACCAGAGAGGGGAGTGGATAACGGGAGAAAGAAGGGGAAGGGCCATTAAGGAACGTGTATAAAGAACCCATGTACAAAGCCAAAAGCAGGTAGGATTCAGGGTAGGAGGTTGGGATGAGTTGGGCATGGGAGAGCATTTGGGGGGAAATGGAGACAACTGTACTTGAACAATAAAAAAGAATGTGATGATAGAAAAAATCACATGAAAATTGGCCAATATTTGTGTACCAATTTTAAAATTGAAGACAGAAGAAAATGCACAACATTTTTGGATGATATGCTTTATTATTTCAAGGAAGGTGAAAATGCAACTGAAGCACAAGAAAAATTTTGCAGTGTATAGAGAATTTGCTGTGACTAATTGAACATGTCAAAAGTGGTACATGAAATTTCATACTGAAGATTTGTCATTGGACATTGCTCCATGTCTGGGTAGACCAGTTGAATTTTATAATGATCAAATATATACATTAATTTGAACAATCAATATCATAACACAGAGAACATAGCTGACATATGTAAAATATTCAAATCAATAAAGCTATTGTTGAAAATAAAAAATGTGTCTTGTATTTTATGGAAAAGCACAAATAGACTTTTTGGCCAATCCAATGTTTTGTATTAGTTTCAGGTGTACAACATAATGGTTTAGTAATCATATACCTTACTAAGTGCTTCTCTGATATTTCCAGTACCCACCTGGCATCATACTTAGTTATTTCTATATTATTAACTATATTTTTATGCTGTACTTTACATCCTAATGACTGTTTTGTAACTACCAATTTGTACTTCTCAATATCTTCACCTTTTCACCCAGTTCCCCAACACCCCTCCCCTTTAGGCACCATCAATCTATTCTCTGTATCTATGAGCCTATTTCTATTTAGATTGTTCATTTATATTGGTCTTTAGATTATATATGTAAGTGAAATCACATGCTATTTATCTTTGACTGACTTATTTCACACCACTTTTTTATCCACTCATATACTAATGAGCACTTGGGTGGCTTCCACACCTTGGCTATTTTGAATAATGCTGTAATGAACATATGGGTGCATATATTTACTTTTAAATATGCATTTTGTCCTGGCTGGTGTAGCTCAGTGCATTGAGCACAGGCCTGTGTAGCAAAGGGTCGCTGGTTTGATTCCCATTTCAGAGCACATGCCTGGGTTGAAGACCAGGTCCCCAGGAGGGGCACATGAGAGGACACCACACATTGATGCTTCTCTCCCTCTTTTTTCTCTTCCCTTCCATTCTCTCTAAAAATAAATAAATAAAATCTTTTAAAAATTCATTAAATATTTATTTTAAAATGTGTGTGTTGTTACCCTGGCATGTGTGACTCAGTGGATTTAGCACCCATCTGGGAACCAAAATTTTGCTGGTTCAATTCCTAATCAGGACACATGCCTGGATTGCTGGCCAGGTCCCTGGTAGGGGGCATTGAGAGGCAACCACACAGGAGGGAGTGATATTTCTCTCCCTCTCTTTCTCCCTCCCTTCCCTTCTGTCTAAAAAGAAATAAATATATAATCTTTAAAAATTATTTTGTTTATTATACTGTTTCAGTTGTCCCATTTATCCCCCTTTGCCTCCTTCCATCTGGTACACTCATTCCCTCCAGGAATCTCCCTTTAGCTCATGTCTGGGGGTCATGCATATAAGTTTTTTTGTATCACACTTCCTAGAGTGTTCCTAAGAACCTTCTGTCTATTAGTGTTTTGGTTTTATCTGAATATATATCCAGAAGTGGAATTGCTGTGTCATAAAGCAGTTCCATTTTTAATTTTTTGAGGAATCTCCATAATATTTCTACAGTGGCTACACCAATCTGCATTCTAACAGGTGTGAGTTGATATCTCGTTGATTTCATATGTCCATTGGCCATCTGTATCTACTCTTTGGAGAAGTATCTGTTCAAGACCTTTTCCCATTTTTAATTATATTTATTCATTTTTTGGCATTCAGACAGTATTTCTGAACTATTCATTTGGCTATATTATATTTTGGAATATCTCTTCACTGATTTCTTGGTTTAATGACTCTATGTTTTCCTTTGTTTGCTTACTCTTTTATGTATTCTCTGTTAGATTGCTAAAACAAACATCACTTTTCACATTTATTTTATAATTGTCTCAACCTTGAGAAATAGTTTGGCTATGTATAGGGTTGTAGCTTAAAAGCTGACCCTATGTTTTGAAGACATTGCTCCATTATCATCTGGCATTTCCTATTGAAGATGAGAAATCCAATGTAACTTTGCATATTATTCCTTTGAAGGTAACCTAACATTTTCTCTTAAGAGTTGTGACATCGTATTATCTTGGCTGTTCTGAAATATCAACATGTATCCAGATGTGGGTCTTTTAATTTTTATTCTGTGCTTGGCAATTAGTGAGCTCCTACATATGGAGCACAAATCCTCAAGCTCAAATAAATTGGCTTTTGTTTGTTCTATAAATTCCACCCCTCCAGTTCTGTATTTCCAGAATACCTCTGGCTGGACATTAACCTGTATTGAATTCCTGTCATTTATATTTTCCCACATTTTCTTTCTTCTTTTAGTTTCATTCTGCTTTGAAGATTTCCATTATTATATTTTAATTAGATTTTAAATGTCAGTAATCATATTTTTAATTTTCAAAAACTATTTCAGGTCAAACCTGTTTCATATCTTCTTTTTGTTTTGTTTTGTTTTTCGTTGCAAAACATTTCCTTCTTTGACTGCTGCCTTCACCCACTCATAGACTATGATGGTGAAAGCTGCTGGTGCTGCAGCTGGTGCTATTGTAATTTTACTCTTGTTTTGCTCTTCCCTTTCTCCTCTCTTTTTTTCTCTTCAAATCTTTCTCTCCTGTTCTTTGAATCATTTCTATTTCTATTACTATAATTTTTTCCATTTGCTGATTTTTCAGCTTTATTGAAATATTTTTGACATATAACAAATGTAAGTTTTAAGTGTACAATATAATTATTTGGTACGTATATAGTGAAACAAGGTTAGCTAACACCTCAGTTCCTTCATATAATTAACCTTCTTGTTTGACAACAACTAGGATCTACTCTCTTAACTTTCAAGTATATGGGACTGTTAATTATAGTCACCATGTTGTACATTAGATCCCCAGAATTTATTTATCTTGTATTTAGAATTGTGTATCCTTTGACCCAAATCTCCTCACTTTATCTATCCCTAGGTCCTGGTAACCACCCTTCTATTATCCGTTTCTATGAGTTTGTTTTTTATTAGATTTCACATATAAGTGAGGTCATGTAGTATTTGTCATTCTCTAACTTACACATATGTTTCACTAAGCATAATACCCTTGAAGTCCTTTAATATTGTCAAAAAAGGCAAAATTTCTTTTTTATGTCTGAGTAATTCCCATTTTATTTATAGATACACACATATATGTATATATAATATATAGTATATATAATTATATAATTATATGCATGTACATATGTATAAAATCACATTTTATTCGTCTATTCATTTATAATCTATTTCTCCCTTCAAATCTCTTAATATTTACTTAATATATTTAGGTGCTCCAATGTTGGGTACATATATATTTACACTGTTTTACCCCCTTGAAGAATTGGCCCCTTTATCATTATATAATCACCTTCTTTGTCTCTCATTACAGGTTTGATTTAAAGTCTATTTTGTGTGATATAAGTATAGCTGCTCTTGTTCTCTTTTGGTTTCCATTTGAATAGAATATTTTTCTACCCCTTTACTTTGAGCCTACATGTGTTCTGAAATCTGGATTGAGTCTCTTGCAGGCAGCATATATAGTTATATCTTGATGTTTAATCTTTTCAGCAGCTCTATGTCTTTTAATTGGCTATTTAATCCATTTACATTTAAAGTAAGTATTGATGGGCAACAAATTACTAATGCCATATTATCAATTGTTTTCAGGCTGTTTTCCATGTTTCCTTTTTTCTCTTTGGATGTTTTTCTTTGTGAATTGCAGATTTTCAGTAATGGCGTGCTTTAATTCCCTTATCTTTATCTTTTGTGTATGTACTGTAGGTTTTTGCTTTGTTGCTACCATGAAATTTACATAAAATATCTTATAGACATAACAATCTATTCTAAGCTAATACAACTTAATTTTGATTGCATACAAAGTACCTACTGTCTTAGTACCCCTTATATTTATGTTTTCAATGTCATAGTTTACCTCTTTTTATATTCTGTATAATTTAAAATTCAGTAGTTATAACGTTTTTTCAATTTTTGTACTTAAACCCTTATAATAGTTAGGTGATTGACACACCACAATATTATAGTATTCTGAATTTGACTATTTGCTTACCTTTATCAGTATGTTTTATATTTTCATATGTTCATGTTACTAAATATTATCTTTTTGTTTCTGCTTGAAGAACTCCTTTCAGCATTTCTTGTAAAGCAGGTCTCATAGTGGTGAACTCCTTTAGTTTTTGTTTCTTTTGGAAAGTCTTTATCTTACCTTTATTTTTGAAAAGCAGCTTTGTCTGGTAAAAGATTCTTTCCTGGTAGTTGTTTCCTTTCAGTGCTTAGAATATACATCCCAATCTCTTGTCTGGCAAAATTTCTGCTGAAAAATATGTGGATAGCCTTTTGGGGATTCCCTTATATGAAATGACTTATTTTTCTTTTGCTTCTTTTAAAATTATGTCTTTAATTTTAGGTGATTTTATTTTACTGTATCTTGGAGAAGATCATTTGAATTTTGCAGTGAATCATTACCTTCACGATTGTCCAAATCTTTCCCCAAATTTAAGAAGCTTCTAGCCATTGTTGCTTTAAATAAGCTTCTTCTCTTCTTCTGGAAATTCCAATAATGAACAGATTGTTTCTGTTAGTAATATCTCATAATTTTGTAGGCTTTCTTCACTCTTTTTTGATTCTCTGACTAGGTAATTTCAAATGACCCATCTTCCCAATTAATTACTACATCTTTTGCTTGGTAAAGTCTATCATTGAAGCTGTCCATTGAATTATTTGGTTTACTTCCTGTGTTATTTAACTCTAGGAATTCTGTTTTTTTTTTTTTTATGGTGTCTCTTTGTTGAATTTCTCGTTTTTTTCAAGTGTAGTTTTCCTAATTTCATTTAATTGTCTATTGTATTTTGTTGTAGTTCATTGAATTTCTTTAAGAAGATTATTCTGAATTCTTTGTCAGATAGTTCATAGATCTCCATTTCTTCAGGGTCAGTAGTTGGAGTTTTATTAGTTTCCTGTAATGGTGTCATGTTTTCTTGATTATTCATGATTTTTCTAGCCTTGTATTTGTTCTGCACATTTAAGGAAGAAGGAATATTTTCCAGTCTTTACAGACTGGCTTCAGCAAACCCTTCATTGGTTAGCATGTTCAGAGATTCCGGAGGGGCCATCTGGTGATGTCTGTTGTCAAGCTTGCTGCTAGAGTCATTGAATAGGCTGGTCTGGTGACTTTATCTTCTTGTATTCCCAAGCAATGCTTAGGTGCTAATGTGACCATGTGTTAAGTAATATTTTTGACTCTGTGCTTCCTGGACTTCCACATTTTTAAGTCTTTTCCCTGCTTCAGAGATGAACAATAGAGTGCCAAGAACTGACAGCACCTGGAGGTTTTTCTAAATCCTCAAGTCCTAATGCAATATGTCAGAAACTAATTCTCAATTTTCCCCAAAGTACTCCCTTTCTGTGCTTCTTTGATATACTGTTAACACCAGAGTAGGGTTCAGAGATTAAAAAAAAATAAAGATTTTATTTATTTATTTTTAGACATAAGGGAAGGGAGAACAAAAGAGAGGGAGAGAAACATCAATGCGTGGTAGAGGACCTGGCCCCCAACCCAGGCATGTGCCCTGACTGGGAATCAAAGTAGCAACTTTTTGGTTCACAGGTCAGTGCTCAATCCACTGGGCCACATCAACCAGGGCTCATAGATAAATATTAAGACTTCTATCCTCAGGAATATTGGGATGAAAAGGAATATAGTGTACCAAGACAGCACCTCTTTCATGTTTTGTTACCAAATTGAAGGTTTTATCTCATTTTCTTGCTCTCTCTCTCTCTCTCTTTTTTTTTTTTTTTTTTGTAAATACAAACAAGGAAAGACTACTCAGAGATGAACAACACAGTGGAAAAATTACTGTGTGAATTTTATACCTTGGAAAATTGATTGCTAAATAAGAAGAAGAACTTGAGGAACTCCTAGAACACAGAGAAAAAGAGAGAAGGAAATGGTGATAGTAAATATTGGTAAAAAGATCCAATAGATAGGAACTACAAATAAAAA
Source organism: Carollia perspicillata (assembly GCA_004027735.1). Taxonomy (NCBI): domain Eukaryota; kingdom Metazoa; phylum Chordata; class Mammalia; order Chiroptera; family Phyllostomidae; genus Carollia; species Carollia perspicillata. Next base: position 3,447 of record PVKM010006066.1, on the reverse strand, counting down.
CAGGTATAAGACAGTTGAGAACATATGAAACCGAAATTATACCGAAGAACAATAATCAGAAAAATATTTCTGATCTCCAGAAAGGCATTACATCCAGAAAATAAGAGCATTGAATAGATTATATGAAAACTTAATAAAAACAGATTCATATCCGAGTAAATATTAAATGTCACAAAGAATACTAGTTGTCAAACCTCTCTACCTCACCAAAATAGAAGAAAATACAAATATGTTAGCCTAATAATAGTTATCTACAAAAGAACAAGATCAGACTATCTTTACTCTTCTCCAAAAAGACAGTAGATTACCAACCACAGAACTGAGGGTAAAGAGTGAGAGTTAAGAATTCTAAATTAGACCAAGGTATCAAGTTTTTATTTGAAATTGATTGTCTGAAATAAACGGTATCTATCTATCACCTACCTATCATCTATCTATCATCTATCATATATGTATCCTGAACATGTATAGATCCAGGGTTTGTGTAGCCAGAAGTGTATACAATTTGGAAGGCCCATTTTGGAAAATAAATACAAATTAGGTGTGAGTGTGAATATTTATTTAGGTTTAGAAATCAGAACAATTAAAAAGCTGATAGTTACTTGAAACACAATTGCATTTTTTAATATTTTTAATAAATGTTTGAATATAGTTGTCTCTGTTTTCCCACTACATCTTTCCCCTGCTCTAACCATCCTCACCTCCCACCCTCAATTCTACCCGCTTTGACTTTGTCCATGGGAACTTTACACAAGTTTGTTTATGCCCCTTTCCCTTATTTCTCACATTTTTTCTCTCCTCTTACCCCTGTCAGTTTGGTCTTAATTTTAGTTGCTTGCTTGTTTGCTTTGTTCATTAGTTTCCCCTAATAGGTGAGATCATATGGTATTTGTCTTTCACCTCCTGTATTACTTCACTTAGCATAATGCTCTCCAGTCCAATCAATGCTGTCACAAAGACTAGGAGCTCCTTCTTTACTTCTCCTGTGTAATATTCTATCGTGTAAATGTACCATAGTTTTTTATCTATTTATCTACTGATGAGAACCTAGGCTGCTTCCAGCACTTGGCTATTTTAAAGTGTACTACTATGAACATTGGGGTGCATAGGTTCTTTGGAATTAGTGTTTCAGGGGACTTAGAGTATAATAGCGGTGGTGGAATTTCTGGGTCAAAAACCAATTCCACTTTTAGTTTTTTTGAAGAAATTCTATACTGTTTTTCACAGTGACTGCACCAATCTGCCTTCAAACCAACAATGTGCTAGGGTTCCTTTTTCTCCACAACCTTGCCAGCACTTGCTATTTGTTGATTTGTTGATGATGACCATTCTGACTGGTATAAAGTGGTCTCTCATTGTGATTTTTATTTGCATCTCTCCGATGGCTAATGATGCTGAGCATCCTTTCATATGTCTCTGGACCCTCTGTATGTCCTCCTTGGAGAAGTGTCTGTTCAGGTCCTTTGCCCATTTTTTAATCGGGTTGCTTGTCTTCTGGAGTCATGTGAATTCACTATATATTTTGGAGATCAAACCCTTGTCCAAGATATTATTAGCAAATATATTTTTCCACACATTTGGTTCCCTTTACATTTTGCTAATGTTTTCTTTAGCCATTCAGAAGCTTTTTATTTTGTTGAAGTCCCACTTGTTCATTCTTTTCTTTGTATCCCTTGCTCTAGGAGACATATTGGAGAAAATATTGCTGTGTGGAATATCTGAGATTTTCTTGCCCATGTTCTCCTCTAGGACTTTTATGGTATCATGATTTACATCTATGTCTTTTATACACCTTAAGTTTTTGTGTGTGCGTATGTATGGTGTAAGTGGTGGTTGAGTTTCTTTTTTTGTTGTTGCACATAGCTGTCCAGAGTCCCAACATCATTTGTTGAAGAGGCCATTTTTGTTCTGTTTCATGCTTCTGATCCATTTTTTGAATATTAATTGACTTGGGTTTATAGAGACTTGGTTTTATTTCTGGGATCTCTATTCTTTTCCATCAATCTATGTGTCTGTTCTTATGCTAGTAACAGAATATGTTGATTACTGTGACCTTGTAATATAATTTGATGACAGGTATGGTGATCCTTCCTGGTCTATTCTTTTTTCTCAAAATTGCTGCAGCTATTTGGGGTCATTAATGGTTTTGTATAACTTTTGAAGTGTTTGTTCTATATTGGTGAAATATGCATTGTATTTTGATAGGAAATGCATTGAATCTATAAATTTTTATGGGTAGTATGGACATTTTGATGATGTTAATTCTTCCAATCCATAAACACTGTATATGCTTCATTTATTTGTGTCTTCCTCAATTTCTTTCTTCAATTTTGTGTAGTTTTCTGAGTACATGTCTTTTACCTCCTTTGTTAGGTTAATTCCAAGGTACTTTATTTGCTATAGCAAATGGGATTTATCTCCTAATTTGTGTTTTTGATATTTCATTTTTGGTGTGCAAAAAACACCTATAATTTCTGAATATTAACTCCCACTATTTTGCCAAATTCACTTAGTAAGTTGAGTAGTTTTTTGGCGGAGTCTATAGGGTTTTCTATATACACTATCATATCATCTAAAACCAATGACTGTTTTACTTCCTCCTTTCCAATTTGGATGACTTTCATTTCCTTTTCTTCTCTGATTGCTGTGGATAGGACTTTAAATAATATGTTGCAGAAAAGTAGTAAAAGGGGACATCTTAGTCTTGTACCTGATATTAGGAAACCTTTTAGTTTTTTTCGTTAAGAATGATTTTGGCTGCAGGTTTTTCATATATGGCCTTTATTATTTTGATGTGTGCTCCTTCTACTCCCAGTTTGCTGAGCATCTTTATCATAAATGGGTGTGTACCTTACCAAATGCTTTTTCCACATCTATTGATTTGATCATGTGATTTTTGTTTTTTCTTTTGTGTATGTGATATATTACATTTATTGATTTGCTGATATTGTACCATCCTTTGCATCCCTAGGATGAACCACACTTGATCATATTGTATAATCTTTTAAATGTATTGCTGTATGTGGTTTCCCAGAATTTTGTTGAGGATTTTATTTTCTATGTTCTTCAGTGATACTGGCCTGTAGTTCTCTTTTTTATTGTGTCTTTGTCTCTTTTGGGGCTTGAGAGAATGTTTGGGAGTCTTCCCTCTTCTTGGATATTTTGGAATAGTCTCAGAAACATAAGGGTTAGTTATTCCTTAAATGTTTTGTAAAATTCTCCTGTTAAACTGCCCAGTTCAGGGCTTTTGTGGGACAGGAGTTTTTTCATTACAGCTTCATTTTTTTCAGCTGTAGTTGGTCCAGGCTTTCTGGTTCTTCTTGGTTCAGTTTCAGAAGATTATATTTTTCTAGAAATTTGTACATTTTTCCTAGTTTTTCAAATTTCTTGGCATACATTTCTCCATGGTAATTTCTTATAATCATTTGTATTTCTGTGGCATCGGTT
>PVKM010006065.1:0-45432 GCA_004027735.1 Carollia perspicillata | reverse complement strand
TATCAAGGCAAGGGTCAGGGCGCTCTCCCCTTGAGAGCGTGGCCAGGCCATTCTGAGGCGCTACCCCCTTGAGGGAGTAGCCATGCCGTCCCTTTTCCTCCACAGGACTTGGTAGTCCCTGTGAATTTGTCTCATATCTCATCCATGACGCCGCAGGCACTGTGGGCTGCTGCACGCATCAAGTAAATGAATGGATCAAAGAACTATGGTATATTTACACAGTGGATTTCTATGCAGCAGAAAGAAAGAAGGAGCTCCTACCCTTTGTGACAGCATGGATGGAACTGGAAAGCATTATGCTAAGTGAAATAAGCCAGGCAGTGAAAGACCAATACCATGTGATCTCACCTTTAACAGGACACTAAACAATAAAACAAACAAACAAGCAAAATATAACCAAAGACACTGAAATAGAGAATAGGCTGACAGTGTCCACAGGGGTGAGGGGAGGGAATTTCAGGGGAAAAGGGGAAGGGTTTACAGGAACAAGTATGAAGAACACATGGACAAAAACTAGGGTGGGTGGAAATGGGAGGGAGGTGGGGAGGGCTAGGTGGGTGGGCTGGGATGGGAGTAAAAGACAGAAAACTGTACTTGAACAACAATTAAAATAAAATTTAAAAAAAGAAATTAAAAAAATACAAAAAACTATGGTACATTTACACAATGGAATAGTAGGCAGCAGAAAGAAAGACGGAACTCCTATCCTATGTGACAGCATGGATGGAACTAGAGAGTACTATGCTAAGTGAAATAAGCCAGGCAGTGAGAGACCAATACCATATGATCTCACCTATAAGAGGAACCTAATGAACAAAACAAACAAACAGGCAAAACAGAACCAGAGGCATGGAAACAAGGAATAGACTGACAGTCACCAGAAGGGAGAGGGGAGAGAGATAACAGGGGAAAGAAGGGGAAGGGTTTAGTCAAGGAACATATATAAATGACTCAAGGACATGGCAATAGGGTGGGCATTGACTGTGAGAGTGTGGGTGGGGGTGAGTGGGGCTGGGAGAGCAACGAGAGAAAATTGGGACAACCGTAACAGAATAATAAAAATAATTAAAAAAAAATAATAAAGATTTAGAATTAACAAAGTGCAGGACTTGTAAACTAAAATGTACAAAATACTGGCCCTGGCTGGTGTGGCTCAGTGGATTGAGTGCCAGCCTGTGAACCAAAAGGTTTCTGTTTCCATTCCCAGTCAGGGCACCTGCCTGGGTTGCAGGATGGGTCCCCAATGGGAAATGTGCAAGAGGCCACCACCCACTGATGTTTCTCTCCCTTTCTTCCTCTTCCCCTTCCCTTCTCTAAAAATAAATAAAATCTTAAATGAAAGTACAAAACATTGTTAAAAGAAATGAACTACTAAATAAATGGAAAGACATCCCATGTTTACAGATCAAATTATTTAATATTATTAAGATGGCAATATTCCCAAAACTACTATACAGTTTCCATGCAATCTGACACCTACTAAAACATGGATAAACCTTGAAGACAATTATTCTAAGTCAAATAAGCCAGTCACAAAAGATAAATACTGTAAAGTATTCAAATTCACAGAAATGAAAAGTAGACTAGACTTGGGGCAGGGAAGAGTGTGAGTTACTATTTAATAGGAACAGAGTTTCAGTTTTAGAAGATGAAAGATGGATGTTGGTAGTATTTGCATAACAATGTGAATATATATGATCCTGAACTATATAATTAAAAATGGATAAGACAGTAAATTTTATGTTTTTTACCCCTACTTAAAATGTAAAATTTCTTTAAAGAAGAAAAAGAGATAACGTGACCACCAAAATAAAAACTTTTGTGTTGTAATCAATACCACCAAGTAAATAAACAGACCACCCACAGAGTAAAAGAAATTTTTGCAAATAAAATGGTAAGGGAGTTTTATCCACAATAAAGAACCCTTACAACTCAATAATAAAATGAAAAATAACCCAATTGAAAAGTGACTGAGAATATGAACTGACATGTCTACAAAGATGATATACAAATGGTAAACAAACATAAGATGCTCAACGTTATTAACTATTAGGAAAAAATAAATCGAAACCACAAGACACCACTTCACACCCACTAGAATGGCTATAATCAAAAAGACAGAAAATAACAAGTGTTGTTGAGGATGTGAAGAAACTGGAACCCTTATACTGCTGGTGGGAATGTAATGTGGTACACACTCTTTGCAAACCAGTTTGGTATTTCTTCAAAATGTTAAACATTGTTACCATAAACCAGCAATTCCATTCCTAAATATGCAACAAAGAGAAAAGAAACTATAGATACACATAAACCATGTACATGGATATTCATAGCAGCATTATTCGTAATAGCCAAAGAGTGGAAATGACCCAAATAGCCATCGAATGATGAATGGGTAAACAAAATGAGACAAATCAACACAATGGACTATAATTTGGCAATAGAAAGGAATGATCACTGATGAATACTATTAACATGGATAAATCTTAAAAACATACTCAGTGAAAGAAGCTAGTCACGAAATATCACATACTGTATGACTTCATTTATTAAAAAATGTCCAGAATAAGCAAATTTATAGACAGAGTAGATTAGTGTTGCCTAGGGCTGGAAGTGCCCAGGGAGGTGTGGAATAGGGAGCGACTGCTAACAAGGTGTATAAAATGTTCTAGTGTGTAGTCATGTTTGTACAACTCAGTGAACTGTGCAATTTAAATGAGTGAATTGTATGGTATGTGAATTACATCTCAGTAAGACTTTTTAAAAAGCTAATCGTTTAAATTTTCATTCTAAATGTAATGATTGCCTTCAAAAACTCTAGCTTAGTTGTCTGTATCATATATCTGAACACTTTTTAAAAAAGAGATTTTCTTATCCAACATGTAAAAGAACTTAGAAGTCACTCTCTTCTCACAAGAGCCGAACAAACTGGAAATCAACAACTTTTCTTAGGCCCACCAGAAAACTGAGTTTACAAGGTAAACCACCATTCTGAAAACTGTAGAAACAGGGGAACACACAGATTCAGAAATTATGCAGAGTAGAAGCCTCTCAAACCAAGAATTGGTAGAAAAAAAACTGTAACTGGCTAACTGCTGAAGGCTAAGCATGGACTCACTGTAAGAGATTAAAAACTCCTGGGGTCAAGCCGTAAAGAGGACCCCAATTTTCACAAGTTTTATTTGCAGGAGACCCACAAGGCACTCAGGATTGTGATGGGACATAAACACCCTTGGAATTATGTTGGGGTGGGGAACAGGAGATGGGAAGTAATCATTTTAAAAGTCCCAAAGCTCTGGTCTCTAGTAACAGTAGGCTGACCTCAAGGGAAACTAAATTACCATTCTTGAGTTTTAATACAGAAAAATTAGATATACAGGCCGACAACATTATAAAATCATTTCTAGCCTCAGCTGACTTCTCAGAACTACCTGCCAATTCTTTTGCTCATTCTTAGTCAGTTCCTCTCCTACTCACTGCAACATAAATTCTGAGCTTTCACCAAGCCACTCTCCTCTAAATACCTAGCACCTCCACCAGCCCCCACCTCCCATAGCAGATAATCTTGCTTTCTGCCTCAAACTGAGCTCTCAGTTTCCTCTCTACCAACTTACTTGTATCTATTCTTGTCCTCTTGTGCTCAATTAATTTTTTCCCTTCAAATCACAGAAAGGAATATAGAAACAAACTGACTCTAATTTAGTATTCTCCATGTAATTCAGTTCTAAATACTGTCATGAAGAAAGTTATGAAAAATCAAATGGTTCATCTAATAAAAGAGACCTGGGCATTTATAAATACACTTAATCAAAAGTTAACATTATTGCAGGAGTTCAAAAACAAAAAATTAGCCATAGCAAGATATTTTTAAGAAGCTAACCATAAGGACACAGTATCTCCTTTTCTACATACCTGATAAATGTCTGAGAGTCTTTGGCACAATCTCAGGAGACACCCTCAACATTCTGAGATCTGAAGAGTGATACTCCAGCTCTCTGTCTGGCTCATGAGGAACAAATGGAGGCAATACAGATGCAAAAGACTGATGAATATCTGTATTAAAATGACCTACCTATGAAAAGAGATAAAAAATAAGGCTTATTTTTTATCTGCTAAAATACAAGTACAAACCTCACTTTTATGAAAATAAATACTAACCAGTTATACCAGTCCTTAAGATTATATTCTCAATCATCCTGAATTCATATCCAGGTCATATCTTGGATATGACCAATTCCAAGAAGAGTCTATAAATTATTCTAAGGGTCTTGAAGTCTGTCTGTATAAAATATGACAGATAGGAGGCCTAGAAATGTTATATTACTCAGAGTTTTCTCTTTATAATAGTATGATCACTGCAGAATTTGAACTATGGTACAAGGATTTTTTAAGGGGAAGAGGTGTGTTGTGGAAAGAAAAGAGGGAAGGAGGGAAGAGAAAACAGGAAAGTTCTCAAGAAACCCACAAATGTTTCAATAAGAACAATAAGAGCATTAAAAAACTGTATCTGTGATCAGTTACCAAAAAACAAAAATCTTTAAATTTCTTGAAAAAAAAGTAGTGGGAAATATAAACTGAGAGTGAAGTAAAGGTTAAATGCTGATAAAGAAGTTCCTAAACTTTTACCAGATCCCAACAAGTTCTTGCTAAAAAAGGAGTTAGTTCCCTGGCTGGTGAGGATCAGTGGATTGAGCATCAGTCTGTGAACCAAATGGACACTGGTTCAATTCCCAGTCAGGATCCTAGCTGGGGGTGCACAAGAGGCAACTGATCAATGTATCTTTCATATATTGATGTTTCTCTACCTTTCTTCTCCCTCTCTTCCCTTCTCTCTAAAAATAAATAAATAAAATAAAATAAAATAAAAAAGGAATTAGTAACCATTACTGGTGATGTTAGTATATAATATGACGTTTCACCATATTAGGGCAAATAAAATTTGGAATGTGGTCAGAGTCAGCTTCAGCATATTGCTATTAACTGAATATATTTTCATTTAAAAATATTTTTCTCTATATGAAAAAGTTGATACAAGTTATAAAAGTAGCATCAAAAATATAGAAACTATATTTAAAACTGATTAGATTTTGGTTCTCATTCTTACTGAAACTAACGTCAAGACCTTCTCTCTTGCCAAAATAATGCAAAATCTTGGCCTTGGTTTCATTGAAAAATAGCCAAACAGGGAGATAGTTTATGGCATTGTGGTTAAGTACACAGGTAAGGTTAATTTTAAATTAGACTTCCACTACCTACTAAATGATCACAAGTAAGTTCCTTAACTCTGTCAACTATAAAAATGGGGATGACAATAATTCCCAACAATCCTACCTAATAAGATTGACAAAAAAACTAAACAAATTGATGTTTATAAGTAAAACTTAGCATAGTATTTGAGCACAAAGTTACCACTTTCATCCCCACTGTTATTAGATTGAAAATTAAATTAAACAATGCCTACTTTAGAAAGAAGAAAATAAAACTATCCTAACAGTTCTCCATATTAAAGTCTTTTAAATCCAACAAATTAAAAATAAGAGGAAAAGTTCATCATAATATCTTTGTTCATTTCCTCTTATCAGCTGCCTGAACCTAAAGGTCTAATAGTTGCAACTGTAACTAGTAGTTTTCCAATACCATGCTGATCTTATACCTGGGAAAACAGGAAAAGGAAAGTAACATTATGTATAGCACAAATATCTATACATAATATATAAAAATACATACGATATTAGTATATATTACAAGGAAGTGGGACCCAGGTTAGAGCTGACAGTATCAGACAAAAGAGGATGCGCAATGGGACCAGAGGGACATTAAAGCCAAGGAATCCAAAGACCCAGGAAAATGAATCCTTGTATAAAATAAACACTGACACGGAATTTTTATTACCCTCTCAAAGTTATAATCTTCTGGAACATACACAGACAATAAGGATGATATAGAGGATAAGGGAATATAATTATACATAAATATGTTGCTCATGTGGGAAGGGAACTAGTTAGTTCCCTTTGGGAACAATAACTAGTTTGGATAGTAACCACCTCAGTATCCTTCCTGGGGAAATACCGATTCTTAAAATTTTCAAGATACCTCTGAAATCAAAACTTTCAGGAGTGTCTAAAAAGAAATACTTGAATATTTCCTGGGCCTATTCCAAGGCTTGTGCACTGAAAGGCTGAGGGGGTAGAAAAAGCACGTATCAATGTCTTCATGAACAAGCCTACACGTTTTAACTCTGCCCCAAAAGATCTTTTTTTTCTCCAAATTTTGTTTTACTGATTTGAGAGAGAGAGAAATAGAAACATCGATTTGTTGTTCCACTTATTTATGCATTCATTAGTTGATTCTTATACATGCCCTGGCCAGGGATCAAACACGCAACCTTGGTGTACTGGGCTGATGCTCTAACCAACTGAGCTACCTGGCCAGGGCCTGTCCCAAAGGTTCCTGCTGGCACAACTTGGAAGAGTTGGGTCGCCTCAAGATGAAAGACCTAGGAGTGCCAAAGGATGGCTTTGTCCAAGACACCACTGAACTCACTAAGTCTTACAGTCTACAAAATACAAACATTTCTTTTATGCCAATCTCTAACAAATTAATAAACCATACCCCTGTATATCAGATGAAGACCAGATTACAAATCACAAGTTGGTATGAGAGAACATAAACAGGCACTTTTATCCCCATTTTTCAACTAAAATATTTCTTTCACTGCCCCATAAAAATGTCAAATGGAAAAACTTACAGGCTCTTCAAAACTGCTCTCCTCCTTGGATGGTTGTTGTAAAGCAGATTGCCAGGGCAAGGAGCTGTCACAAATCTCTAGATCATCAAGCACATTTTCTAAACATGCTACCTCAATGCACTCACCGCTCAAGTCACCTTGGTCACGCATCTGAAAAACAGCAAAAAAAATAAAAACAAACAACAATGCTATTTCCTGAAACAATACTGGAAAAGATCATGTTTTCTCCAACTATCATCTTATTGTATCTCACCTCTCTTTGTAGCTCAGTAGGTCTTTTACTGCATACAACAGCATTTTCATCTAGGCTACAGCATTCAGTATCATCACCCAGAGTACGGATGTCAGACTCAGACTTCCCTTGCAGGCCTTCTACAAAATAGGAGTCATTTTGTATAATTTTATGTACAGTAAAACTGGACTTGGCTCCCATAGGCCGAGGAATTTCACCTAGGCCTGTATCAGCTTTCAGCAATGTCTCCTGGCCAACTGCAATTAATGATGCATCATTGGTCATTGGTAAAGCACCTTGTGACTTTGCATCATATGCCACCAAGTTTGCTGAAAAGCTGCTTCCTACAGCTGCAGTTGGACGTTCAATGACATGACTAGAATTTACATTCTTACCCAAAATATAGTTTGAGGAATCTGCAACTTCTTCAAAGGTTTGCTGCTTTAAATCTTGCAAAAACAAAGAATCTGAAGTCGATACTTTCAGTGGGTAAATAATGTTTGAAGATCCTGCCTTCTCTGAAATGGGAAGAAATGGTTCATTGTCTACACCACGCTGAAATAGAGGGCTTTGTGTTTTGCAAAGACCAACAACCTGACTGTGAGATTTTTCACTTAAAGAAGCAGAAGAAAGTGGCCTAATGAACATTTCCTGAGGAGCACCAGGGAGTAATTTTGCATTAGTATGCCAGTACAGGGAGCTCACATCATCATCCTTTTTATGCAATAATGGTTTTGAAGCTGCTGGTTCAAACACCCCAGGAGTAGACTGACAGTGTGGATGACTAAATTTATCAAAGAAAGAGTTGGCATCACTGTAATTTAATAAAAGATCTGAATTTTTTGGTTCACTATCCTGGCTATAATTTGTTAAAGATTTAGTGATGTCAGTTTGGATTTCATTTCTTGTATTCCCTTTCCTGGAAGGCTCAATAGAGGCAATAACTGCCTCAAAGGCTACATTTTCAGTAGCATTAACATTTTTCCCACCAAAAGCAGCACTTGCCTTTTGGTTTCTTTCCTCTTGAAAATAAAGTTGTTCTGATGTCTCATCCAAGGTGGATGTAATAGTCTGAAGAGGACCACCAGAAGTCTCTACCTTAGAGACATCATGTTCCCTGGAGAATATATGTGTTTCTGAAACTTTTACAGAATTATCAGGAACTACAACATTCTCAATATACTGTACTTCTGAAGAACTGGGACACGACTTCAAAAATACTAAAGTACTGTTATTTTCCTTTAGTTCAAAACTTTGAGATAATTCTTTCCCCAGACCTTCTTCATTTCTTTCATAACCCTCCAAAGAAACCATCTTTTGTTTTACCGCATTCTCAGCGGGAGCCCTTAAATAAACCCTCTCAAAATAATGACTATCAGACATCAAGGGAACACTTTTTCCTCTCCTTTCCAACAAGCAATGCAAGAAAGAATATGACATTGTATTATTACAATGAGAAGCAACTTCATGTGGAAAAGAAACGTGATCCTTACTGACTGCACACGTTTCTGGATGGTGTGAAGCTCCCTGTTGGCTCCATGGCATACATGAAAGGGGGGCACTAAAACTGCCAATTCCTTCAGAAATTTTATTTTTATCAATTGTGTCAGATGAATCTGAACAAGAATCATGGTCCTTACTGGTTAAATGATTTTCTGACCGCTGTAGAGCTTCCTGTTTCCAATACTGCACATATAAACAACAAGCATCGAAACTGTCTCTTTCTTTAGTAGGAGTTACATATTCCTCCTCACTTGTATCAGATGAAGTTGAAAAAGAAAGTTGATCTTTATTAGCTAAGGTGATTTCTGGCTCCTGTGTAACTTCTTGTGTCTTCCATGACATGTATGAACAAAGAGCATCATAACTATCAGAGTCTTTGGGGGTTTTCAGTTCATCAACTGCACCAGATGAAACAGTCTCTTCTTTGGTTCCGTGTTCAGGGTATAAAAAGGAGCCCTGAGACTCAAGAGCTGTACTCCCTATAAGTGTGTGATGAGATGCACTAAAGTGACTATTAACTATGTCTGAAGCTGCTTCTGAGGCTGCCTGGAATAAAGCCTCACTAACTTCCGGTGGTCGAGAAACCCGTTCTGTGTCTTCAGACTTACCAGGAATCGCCCTGAAAATATACAGTTAAAAATAGAAAAAGTTACACATTTAAAATATTTTTTTAAATACCAACATAAAAAATACAAAATTGATACATTATTGATAAAGATTATTTGAAGTGTGTTAAAATACAAAGTTCTAATGTCAAATTCCTTTAAACTAGTTAATGACTGAACAAAGCAAATATTTTATAAATAGAAGGTGAACTACCATCCTGTGACCCTAACATATTCTCAGGCTACTCTAAACCATTATTGCCAAAAATATGACAATTTCATATTGGCAAAAAATGGTTCTTTAAATGAAAAATTCAAATTTTATTATTTAAAATGTTTGATTTATTTAACTATTTAAAATGTTTGATTTATCACCTACTATAATTTAAAATTCATTTAACTAGTTCTTTTACTAGTTTATTATGCTCTTTCCACTTAAGTGGTTTAAGCATACCTCCCCCATGCCCCCCAAAATACAACAGTAATCTAGTCATCAGCTGGCTGTGTACAAAACACTTTTCATAAAAGTAATTTTAAAGTAATACATGTAGAAGGGTAGAGATTTTTACTCAGTAAACATCCACAGTTTTTAATTTAAGGTGTCTTTTTTTTGTTCTAAAAGAGGAAAGCTTATAATTCTTGGATAATTTCAGGTTTGTCTCCCATTATGACTATTCTAAAGGGTATTAATTTAGAATAATTTTTAATTTAGACATGTCAGTTAGAAAAATCTTGTTACTTCATATTCACACCTATCAGATGAGACTCATTCAATATCAGCTGACCAAAATGAAAGTGCCAAACAAGTGAAACAAATGCTTTTTATACAATGAGGTTGGGTGATGGAAAACAAGAGGGGAAATTTATTAAAAAGAAAAACTCAGTGTGCCCTCTAAACTAGAATATATTAGAAATTATTTTTAAATACACTATGGTAACCTGGCTCATCTTTACACATACATATGTTACTATGCCGAACCGCTATGCATCATGTCTTACTTAACTCAGGGTCTTGTTACCTTCAGAGTGTAAGCTGAGACTACCTAACCCCTACTCCAAAGTCTTACCTTAGGCTGAAGTCATTAATATTAATAGTAACTAAGAACAAGAAAGAGTAGAAAGGTTACATGCAAATAAAAACATAAATCATCCTACCTCAGAGGCGCAAAATCTAGTTCACTTTGGTGAAATAAGGAGGCAAGCCCAGACTCTTGGTCTTGCGTCAAACATGTCAGCAAAGGCAAATCAGGAGAAGCAAAGCTGTCTTGTATGACTGCAAAGTTTCAAATATGAAAATGTTGGAAATACTAAAAGTTAACTTCTTAGCTTCCTCACATAATACTTTAAAGAACCTAAACATGCTGCCATCTGGAAGTTTCTATAAGCTTTACTATGGTAACATAACAACAGCAGCAGCAACTACCTGACAAGGTCTAAGCAACTAAACCTACATTTCACTTAATCCTCATGACAAGCTTGAAGGATGAATAAGTATTATTATATCTTACAGGTGAGAAAACATGATTACAAAATTTAAGGAATATAAAGTAATCTGCCCACATTCAAATAGTGGTAAGTGCTAGAGTGACATCTGATCCTAAACACTAATTTTTAGCAAGTGCTCTTAACCATCATGAACATTTTTTTCCATCTTACATCAAAGTGTGGTTCATGGGCTCCCTGGCATCCCTAAGACATTCTCAGCAGGTGCCTACAGTAAAAATTATTAACAAAATAATATCAAGATATCATTTGCCTTATTCACTCTCATTCTCTCACAAAGGTATAGTGGAATTTTCCAGAAGTGATATATATGATATGGAATGTAGAAGCAGGTATCAGAAACTACCTGTTTTCTAAAAAGCAAGACATTACACATTTTTTAAAGTAAGACAATGATACTCTTCTAAATATTTTGGTTTTGAAATATAGCTATTATTCTAAAAAACTATGTAATTTATGTTAAACGCAATAAAAGTTATTTTTAATGAGTTTTTTTAAATTGGTGAGTTTTAATTTCTAATATGGAAAAATATCAATAACCTACATAAACAAAAGGTCTTTAGAGTCCTCAGTAACTTTAGTGTGTGAAGTAGTCCTGTGACCAATATGACCAAAAAGTTTAAGAACTATTAATTTAAAAAGAAAAAAATTCTTGTGAATTCCTGAATGCCAGCTTAAATAATTCTTATTAGAATGCCCTTGAATATATACAAAATAGGTATAAACTCCTTATTCCTTATAGCATTCACATAATTAAAATGCAAAAAATTAAATATTAATAGAAACAACTCTACACAACCAATAGTATCCTATTTAATATTAACTTAACTGGATGGGTTATATTTTGCTAAAACTAAATGGTTCTTTCAATACTCATGTAATAATAGTATTGCTACAGTTTACTTTCTTGATGTCAGAATGTCTACAACAACTATATATCTTCCCAGCATAACTACCCCAGTCTCGTTTTAATTTTCTGTCTGTCCATTTACCACCTAGATTGAAAACTCCATATGAACTTTATTCACAGCTGTATCTTCAGTGCCTAGCAAAATACCTGCTACACTTAGTAGGCATTCAAAATAAATGTATTATTTATTTACTGAATCAATTAATTAAAAAAGAGAAATTTTTACCACCAAGGACTAATTGGTATTTCCTCTTTGGCCTTGACTTTAGGATTCAGTCATAAATCTTCGTAACCTTGTTTTCATAATGTTCATTAAGTCCTTCACCCCTCTAAGAATCATTAAGTGTTTTTTTTCCACAAAGACCCCACATTTCCTCACATTTGGATGCTGCTGACAGTTTGGATCACTCTTTTTTGAGATATCCAACTGTTCTGGCACCAGTTTTCATTATGACACTTGCCAGTGGGGAGACTAATGTCCTACAATGACTGCAGTGCTCACACATAACAAAATAGCAATGATGAAATCTCTTTGCTCATTAAGATCTATGGATCTGCTCTAAAAATAAAAAATGTTCTGCTTCATCTGTAGTAAATGAGAAGACAGTTATAAAACTGTTACAAAAAATTTTAGAAGACAGACACACAATCTCCTACCAAATGCTGAAATGCTTTTTTAGAGAATGTTATTGACATTTTGCCATGACATAAGATCACTTTTTTTTTTCAGTAGCCTTTGCACTAATAAATGGCTCTAGTAGTAAGTTCTTTCTTTATTTTTTAAAAGATTTTCTTTACTTTTAGAGAGAGTGGGAGGGAGGGAGAAAGAGAGGGAGAGAAACATCAGTGTGAGGGAGAATCATTGATCAGATGTCTGCTGCATGTATCCCGACCAGGGACCGAACCTGCAACCCAGGCACGTGCTGTGACCGGAATCAAACAGCAGTAACTTTTTGCTTTGTGGGACAATGTCCAACCAATTAAGCCACACTGGACAGGGTTAAGTTCTTTCTTATACCAAGTCTAAAGCAGCCTTTTTATAAGATATGTACTCTCATTTTAACCTCTAGACTAGGAATTAGCAATTATTTTTGTAAAAGGCCAAGCAGTAAATATTTTAGGCTTTGCTGATCATATGTGGTCTCTTGTCACATACATTTTGCTTGTTTTTATAATCCTTTAAAAATGCAAAAACCATTCTTAGCTTGTAAAAAAATCAGGCCTTGGCCTGTAGTTTGCATACTCCTGCTACAGACAGTAAAGTACTCATATATGGTCTGTTATTTTCTGTTTACTGGATTGTCTTCCCTAAAGGTGATAGCTTTCATTTACATAACCTTAGCATCGAACACACAATAGGCACTCAGATATCTGTTAAATAAATGAACGAATTAATAAGTTGCTTCCTCTTTGGCATCACAGCTCTTTGAATACTTCATCATAGCAAACTCTTCTCTTTCATCTATCATATGAAAGAACACTAATGTTGTCAACATCTTTCTTAAAATGTGAAACTGAAATTAAAATTGACTTTGATGATCCACATCACAGAATACACTGGCACTAATATTTTGATTAGAATAGCATTAGCTTATGTTTGAAAAGAACTTAACTCCTATTCCTGCTCCTCTAAAAATCTCTGACAAGACAACTTCATGGTTGAACCCATTTCTCTGACAACAGCTAATTCCAATAAATCTGGTGGTAGTATTTTTTTAATTTTTGAAAAAAACTCTGAAGGAAGGAAGAACAAAGTACTATTTTCTGAACTATGATTTAGGCATGAAAAAAATTTAAGTTACCATATTGGTTTAGCACTCATACATATCTGCAAAGCATTTGTATGGTCCAAAGTAGTTAACAATACAATTTATTCTATCTCCTACTTTGATGATTTGAGAGGAACTTAGAGATTACCTTTTGTAAAGAGCTAATAAATCAGTTCCATATACAAGCAGTAAGAACTACTTTAGACAAGTCATTTAACCTCTTGATCTCAATTTTTGAATCTGAAAACTAAGAATAACATATGCTGTGATCAATTCTAAGAATCTAATAAGGTAAGCATGAACATTTGTTTTTTGCTTGTATTTACTGAATAGTCAAAGGTTTATATATGGTTTACCTGAAGAAAAACTTCCACAAATTCAAGACAAAGGAGGCATAACCACTAGAGAGGAAGTTACCAACTTTCTGCCTTCTGTGAGCAATAGTGTACGATAAAATGAGAGGCAACTGCACATTTAACATAACTACACCAGCTGGACTGTATGGAAAACCAAAAATAGCCTAATATCTTTGAGTAGGGCGCTACAGAGCTCCTCAACTCAAGAAAGGTTTTCAAGGACATGGACAACAGTGTGGTTTGCAGGAAGAGAGTGGGATGGTATAAAGGAAATAAATGGTAATGGGAGAAAATACATTAAAAAATAAATTAAAAAAAAAAAAGGATTTAAATGCAGGACTTGAAGTCCTCCAAAAGTAAGGATTTTAAAAGAAGTATTAATACTAGTTTTTTTAAAAAAGAGGTATTACCTAGCAATGAAGAACAAAAGAGATCTCTGTTGGGTTCCTTTACTTGATTTTCTGATTTGGTCAATATACCTTCCTCCACAGAGGGGAAGTCTGTCATTTCTGTCCCTTCCTCTCTCACTTTAAACCTGGTCTGGGTTGTATCCGAGGTGTGGGAAGAGTCGATTTCTTGAGGAAGAATATGCCAAGATTCTGTTTTCTAAAACAATAATTTTGAAAGAAAATATGCTAAGTTATTAACTGAATTAACATAAATATTAACATTCAGATTAAAATATCCACTCGCACGTTTCCTATTGGATAACAGTTTCATCAAAGTTTATAAAAAGTAAAGCTTTTCTTTTTGTTTTTCACAATATTAACTATATTTTATACCTCATACCCATCTCTTAACGATTTGAATCTGCCAGTGATTCCTGAACAATTGGTTCTCATCGATGAATAAATATGGCTCTATACAATGAAATTCTTACAATTTCATTATAATTCTGAAAAAAAATCCAAACCTACCTAAAGCTACAATATTCTCTACATGTGACCACTTTATGAACTTTTATTAGCTATACCACTTTCCACTGGACTCTTCGCTCCTTTCAATAACAGTATCACATCATCCATAAATGGATGTTGTAGATAATAAATAATGTATAATGGATATCCATTAATTACCATTAATGAATAATGATCGCTGTCTTTCGAATGTTAATACTCTTACATTAGTGGCATGATTCACAGCAATACTTCAAAAAATAACTATGGGAAGGATCAGTTTTTCCTACTTCTAATTCACCACAGGAAGACATCTTATTAAAATGTTCATAAAAATAATAAGCAAATAATTTAAAAACTAGTAAAAATAACTAGAAAATTGAAATGTAAGCCCAAAGTACAAACACAAGCCTAAGTGTTTCATTTTTAGTTCTAAAAAAAACATAAGATCACAGTGTCAAAATGCTATAAAAGTTTCTAAATACTTCACCTCAACTTTGTACTTATCTCTTGAAAAACCAGTAACAAGAAATTCATGGACTGGCACCAATCCTCAGACCATGTTATGTAGCAATGTTAAATTAAAGTTGAATTAAATACCAATGATAACAAGTTTTATAAGGTTATTTTTCTTCTAAATTTGGTATTGGTTAATTAAGAATATTCTTTCTATGAATGCTAGAAAAGCATTCTTCTATTTTCACATTGGATTAATTTGATTAGGAGTGAGCACTGAATTTGATCAAACTACATTATAGCTTCTTTCCCAATTAAACCTGATAAAGTACAGCATAACTTTCATTATATTGCAACATCTTTGCATTTCTTGTCTGACAGTGGTAGATCAGACTTTCAACCACATTTGCTAGCAGTCTTTAACATATTCTGTCATACAACAGTCATACTAGGTTTCATTAATGAACATTTACAATTTTTTAACTTATTTAAAATCATAATTAAAAAAACCCGCAAAAGTTCACCCTTTTTCCCCACTTTCTACCCCATCCACCCTGAAATCGTCAATCTGTTTTCCATATCTAAGGCTTAGTTTTTTGTTTTGTTTTAGATTCCACATATAAACGAGACTATGCAGTATTTGTCTTTTCCTGTCCCACTAATTTCACTTAATATAATACCCTCAATGCCCATCCATGTTGCCCCTAATGGCAAGATTTCATTCCTTTTATGGCTGAATAACATTCCATTATATGTATATACCACATTTTCTTTATTCATTCATCTATCAATGGACACTTAGAATGTTTCCATATTTTGGCTATCAGAAATAATAAAGTGCAGTGAACATGGGTGCATGTATTTTTCTGAGTTAGTGTTTTAATTTTCTATGAATAAACACCCAGAAGAGGAATTGCTGTATCATATGGTAATTCTATTTTTAATTTCTTGATGAATCTCCATAATGTTTTCCATAGTAACTGTATCAATTTACATTCCTACCAACAGTGCAGTTCCTTTTCTCCACTTCCTTACTAACACTTATTTTCTTTTTTTAAAAAAAGATTTTATTTATTTATTTTTAGAGAGAGGGGAAGGGACGGGGACAGGGAAAGAGACATCAATGTGTAGTTGCCTCTCATGAACCCACTACCGGGGACCTGGCCCATATGCCAGGCATGAGCCCTAGACTGGGAATTGAATCAGTGACCCTTTGGTTCATAGGCTGGCACTCAATCTACTGAGCCACATCAGCCAGGGCTCTTTTCTTTTTGATAACAGCCATTCTAACAGCCATTCTAATAGCTGTGAAATATTACCTCATTATGGTTTTAATTTCCCTTATAATTAATGATGTTGAACATCTTTTCATGTACCTGTTGGCCATTTTTATCTATTCTTCAGAAAAATATCTACTCAGATCTTCTGCCCATTTTTTAATTGTATGGTTTTTGCTATTGAGTTGTATAAGTTACATATGTATTATGGATATTAATCTGTTTTCAGATATATGAATTGCAAATATTTTCCCCAATTCAATAGGTTGCCTTTTCATTTCGCTGATGGTTTCCATTGCTGTACAGAAGGTTTTTAATTTGATGTAGTCCCATTCGTTTAGTTTTGGTTTTTGCTGCTTCACTTTTGGCATGAGATTCAAAATTCACAGCTAATGCAGCTGCATTCATAGCTGCATTCACATTTGACATTAGCTGTGAATGCATTCACAGCTACTGTCAAAGAGCTTATTGCCTATGTTTTCTTCTAGGAGTTTCAGTCATTATGTTCAAGTCTTTAATCCTTTTTGAGTTAATTTTTGTGTATGGTGTAAGATAATGGTCTAGTTTCATTCTTTTGACTATGGTTGTCCAGTTTTCCCAACATCGTTTATTAAAGAGACTGTCCTTTCCCCATTGTGTATTCTTAGTTCCTTCGTTATAAATTAACTGACCATATATGCACGGATTTACTGCTGGGCTCTCTATTCTGTTCCACTAATCTATGAGGATGGCTGTCTTTATGTCAATACCATACTGGTTTGACTGCTGTAACTCTGTAATATATGGGTTGGCCAAGAAGTTCCTTCGGTTTTTCTTTCCATAAGATGCCTCTAATGGCACTTAGTTGTCCTTAATTCCACTTGAAACAATGTCAGACTGCACTGTGACAACTGTCATATCAGCTTTCAAGAAAAAAAAAAACTTACCAAAACTAGTGAATTTTTGTGTAGCCATTTTAATATTTAAGATGGAAAATAAGCAACATTTTCAGCATATTATGCTTTATTATTTCAAGAAAGGTAAAAATGCAACTGAAACGCAAAAAAAAAAAGAGAGAGAAAGATCTGTGCCATGTATGGAGAAGGTGCTGTGACTGATCTAAAGTGTCAAAAGCAGTTTGCGAAGTTTTGTGCTACAGGTTTCTCGCTGGATGATGCTCCAAGGTTGGGTAGACCAACTGAAGTTGAGAGCTATCAAATTGAGACATTAATTAAGAACAAGCAACGTTATACCACGCAGGAAATAGCTGACATACTCAAAATATCCAAATCAATAAAGTTACTGGTGAAAATGAAAATTGTGGAAAAAACCATATGAACTTTTTTGCCAACCCAACAGTTTAAAATTAGGGAGTGTGATGCCTTCACTTTTGTTCTTTCTCAAGATTGCGTTTTCTATACTGGGTCTTTTGTGGTTCCATACAAATCTGGGGATTTTTTGCTTAATTCTGTGGGAAAAAAATGCTGTTGGAATTTTGATAGAGATCACAGTAAATCTGGAGATTGCTTCAGGTAGTATGAACATTTTAACAATATTAATTCTTCCAATCCATGAACACAGAATATCTTTCCATTGCTTTGTATGTACTTCAACTTCTTTCGTCAACGTCTTAGAGTTTTCAGTGTACAGATCTTTTACCTCCTTGGTTAAATTTATTCCTAGGTGTTTTATTCTTTTTGATAAAATTATAAACGGGATTCTCTTCTTAATCCTTTTTCTGATGGTACATTATTAGTATATAGAAATACAACTAATTTTTGTGTACTGATTTTATATCCTGTAACTTTACTGAATACATTTATAACTACTAATAGTTCTTTCTCATAGACACTTCTAGAGTATCATGCCATCTGCAAATAGAGACAGTTTTATTTCCTTTTTGATCTGGTTGCCTTTTATTTCTTCTGCTTGCCGAGTTTTCTGGGTAGGACTTCCAACTATGTTGAAAACAGTGGCAAGAGTGGTACCTGGTCAGTCAGCATCCCTGATCTTGGAGGAAAAGCTTTAAACTTTTCAACAAAGTATGATGAAATCAAAGTTTGAGTATGATGTTAGCTGTGGGCTTGTCATATTTTTCCGATATATGATTTGGACCTTTATTCTGTTGAGGTACATTCCCTCTATACCCACTTTGTTCAGCTTTTATCATAAATAAATGATGAATACTGTCCAGAGGTTTTTTCTGCATTCACTGAGATGATCTTATGATTTTTATCCTTCCTCTTGTTAATGTGGTAGATCACACTGACTAACCTGAGAATGCTGAAACACCTTGCATTCCTGGAATAAACCCAGCCTGATCATGTCTGCTCCTTCTGATGTACTGTTTAATTCGGTTTGTTAATACTTTGTTGAGGATTTTGCATCTCTTTTCATCAGAGACAGTGCCTATAATTTTCTCTTCTTGTGGCATCCTTGTCTGGTTTTGGCATCAGGATACTGCTGACCTCATAAAATGAGTTTGGAAGAGTTCCTTCCTCTTCCATTTTTTTTTGGAAGAGTTTGAGAATTGGTATTAACAAGGTTTGGTAGAGTTCACCAGTGAAGCCATCTGGTCCTGGACCTCTGTTTGTTGGAAGGTTTTTGATTACTGACTCTTTACTAATATTTGGTCTGTTCAGATTTTCTATTTCATCTTGACTCAGTCTTGGTCAATTTTATGTTTCTACAAAAATACCTGTTTCTTCTAGGTTATCACAATTTATTAGTGTATAATTGTTTTTAGCAGTCTCTTATGATCCTTTGTATTTCTGTGCTATCAGCTGTAACATCTCTTTCATTTCTTTTTTCAATTAAACCTGGTAAAGTATAGCAATAAATTTCTTTATATTGCAACATCTTCACATTTCTTTCTTTTTTTAAAAAATGTTTTATTTATTTTTGGAGAGAGGGGAAGGAAGGGAGAAAGAGCAGAGAAAGATCAATGTGCGGTTGCCTCTCATGCACCCCCCTACTGGGGACCTGGCCTGCAACCCAGGCATGTGCCCTGACTGGGAATCAAACTGGCGACCCTTTGTTTCACAGTCCGGCACTCAATCCACTGAGCCATACCAGCCAGGGCACATCTTCACATTTCTTACTTGGTAGTGCTGGATCAGACTCTTAATCATATTTTCTAGCAATTTTTTAAAAATATTTTATTTATTTATTTTTAGAGAGGAGAAGGGAGAGAGGTCGAGAAACATCAATGTGTGGCTGCCTCTTGAGCACCCCCTACTGGAGACCTGGTCCACAACCCAGGCATGTGCCCTGACTGGGAACAGAACCAGTGACCCTTGGATCACAGGCCAGCACTCATTCCACTGAGCCACATTAGCCAGGGCTCTAGCACAGTTTTTCACATCTTCACTCATACACAGTAATAGTAAGATTATAACTATTCAATATTTTAGAATGCCTGCTTTGTTTTCTAACCTTGTTCCATACATAACTTTGTTCCATATTTATTTTACATAAGGAAATTCAATTTCTCTTAAAAATATAAAGCATTTCACCAGTCAATCTATTCAGTCCAGAAATCTTTTTGATGGCTGGTACTATTGTAACTTCATCCATTTCCTCCCTACTTGTACTACTCCACCTCCATGAGCTTTAATAGGTCTCACTAAAGTTTTTTTTTCCCCTCTTAACTGGACTTACTAGAAATATATCCATTGTTTCTATCTTTAATTTAACAATTTTATTACATTTTCTAACTTAGTTATTTGTTCTTCTCTTTACCAAGTTTCCTCTACTTGTAGTTTTTCTTTATCTAAAATGTTTGGTTAAACAATGAATTCATTTGATTTTACATTTACTTATTTAAATATAAAGATGGCATTATATTGATGGTGATCTACATACTTAAATATATAATGTATGGATTTTCATTATTTTGCAGTCTATTACTGGAGTCTTCTTCCTTGACCAACACAAATGTTTTTTAAAAGAATATAGATTTTTTTCATTCCCAACTGACCAGAATCCATAAAGATGTATTACAATTAGAAAAATTTTCACAAACATTTTCAAACAAGATGTGTCTTTGAAAAGCTATTTTTAGTATTTATTTTTAAATATATTTTATTGATTATACTATTACAGGTGTCCCATTTTCTCCTCTTTACTCCCCTCCACCCTGGACACCCTTCCCACCCACATTCCCCTTTAGTTCATGTCCATGTATCACACATATAAGATCTTTGGCTTCTACATTTCCCATACTATTCTTACACTCCCCCTGTCTATTTTCTAGCTACCATTTATGCTACTTATTCTCTGTAACTTTTTCCCCTCACCCACTCCCACTCCCCTGTTGATAACCCTCCATGTGTTCTCAATTTCTGTGGTTCTGTTCCTGTTCTAGTTGTTTGCTAATTTGCTTTTATTTTAGGTGTGGTTGTTACTGTGAGTTTGCTGTCTTTTTACTGTTCATATTTTTTATCTTCTTTTTCTTAGATAAACCCCTTTAAAATTTCATATAAGGGCTTTGTGATGATGAACTCCTTCAACTTGACCTTATCTGGGAAGCACTTTATTTGTCCTTCCATTCTAAATGAAAGCTTTGCTGGATAGAGCAATTTTGGATGTAGGTCCTTGCCTTTCATGACTTGGAATACTTCTTTCCAGCCCCTTCTTGCCTGTAAGGTCTGAGAAATCAGCTGACACTCTTATGGGAACTCCTTCGTAGGTAACTGCCTCCTTTTCTCTTGTTGCTTCTAGGATTCTCTATTTAATTTTAATCTTGGGTAATATAATTATGATATGCCTTGATGTGTTCCTCCTTGGATCCAACTTCTTTGGGACTCTCTGAGCTTCCTGTACTTCCTGAAAGTCTATTTCCTTTGCCAGATTGGGGAATCCTTCATTATTTGTTCAAATAAGTTTTCCACCTGTTGCTCTTCTTCTTGTCCTTCTGGTACCCCTATAATTCAGATGTTGGAACATTTAAAGATGTCCTGGAGTTTCCTAAGCCTCTCCTCATTTTTCTGAATTCTTGTTCCTTCACTCTTTTCTGTTTGGTTGTTTTTTTCTTCCTTCTGGTCCACACTGTTGATTTGAGTCCTGGTTTCCTTCCCACCACTTTTGGTTTCCTGTACATTTCCTTTATTTTGCTTAGCATAGCCTTCATTTTTTCATCTAATTTGTGACCAAATTCAACCAATTCTGTGAGCATCCTGATCAGCAGTGTTTTGAACTGTGCATCTGATAGGTTGGCTATCTGTTCATCCCTTAGTTGTATTTTTTCTGGAGTTTTGAGCTGTTCTTTCATGTGGGCCTTTTGTTTTTGGTCTCAGCACTCCTGTTATGTAGTGAGGAGTGGAGCCTTAGGTGTTCACCTGGGAGGGGTAACCTACGTCACTGCATTGTGACACTGTATGTGGGGAAGGGGCCCAAGAAGGAACAATGGCAATTGCTGTGCTCTGCTGGTTTTCAGTCACTTCCCCCTCTTCCCACAAGCAAATTGGGCCCTTCTGGTGCTGATTCCAGGGTGGGTGGGTTTGTGTACATTTTAGGAGCCTGTGGGTCTCTCCAACAAACTCTCCTGTGAGGCTGGGAGTTTTTCTGCTGCCACCTCAGCCCCCACTGGTGTTTTCAATCAGTGGTTTGAGGCTTTACTTCCCTGCACTGGGGCCCTGGGTTGCATGGTGTCTCACTCCCCAACTGTTCCTCCCAGTTTATCTGTGCACAAACGTGGGACTGCCTGCCCCACCAGCTACCACCATAGCCTTGCCGGCTAGCTGCAGTCTTGTGCACCTACTCCACAATCTGGTGCTTGGTCTGCCAGCTGCCGCCTTGCCAGCCCTGGTCCTCCAGCCGCTCCAGGTCCTCCTTGCTGTGAGTCCTCTCTGCACGTCCGTCTCCGCCCTTCCTACCGGTCTGGGTAAGTGTGTCTTCTTTTAACTCCTTGATTGTTGGACTTCCATACAGTTCAATTTTCTGTTAGTTGTGGTTCTATTTTGTTTTTAAATGACTGTTGTCCTTCTTTTGGTTGTGCAAGGAGGCACAGTGTGTCTACCTATACCTCCATCTTGGCTGGAAGTCTCCTGAAAAGCTATTCTTAGTATTTAAAATATACTAACCAAAAGATTTTTAGGTTTTTTTAAAACAATAACGATCTACTACCTAGTAACCGTTATACAAATATATACAGAGAAATGAATGGAAAGAAATACTCTAAAATATTAACATTACTCATGGCCTGTGGGATTCTGAAATGGTAAACCTTTGACATTCCAAAATGTCTCAATTCCTTCTATGCTAGATAAATTAGTCAAATCTATAGCACCAAACTGCTATTAGAAACATGTTTTTTAAAATTTTTAATACTTGAAAATAAAAGAAATGATAATCATTAATTTTAAATCTTTTGAGAGCACTCCACTCTATAGGGAACAGTAGGCCAATAAAGGGTTTTAAAGCAAGGGAGTTCCATTCATTTTTTGACTCTCACTGCAACAAAATCTCTAGTCCCTGACTTAACTCTCAGCCTCTCTGACCAGGGGTTGAGCCTGGTCCCAGTTTATTATTCACTGCTAATAAGAAATGTTATCTATTTGGTCTCCTGCCCACCCTGTATGGTCCACACATCACTTACTCTACTCCAGATCCTTAATTGTAATAATTATTTAACTTCATAAAAACAACCACTCTATCATATTTACACTTTTCATAATACCTTTCTTACATGTATTTCCTTCTTTACTATCCTGAGAGTTCATAGTCATCCTTATAATTACTACCTTGCAAACATTTTTAACTTTCTTGCCCTTTTCACCCATTATCCCACTTGCCTGGCAAAAGCTTAGTTCTGGTTCAATCTTCTCCTTACCTGAATCCAAGCAGCAGCACATTGCTGAAGAAAATACATACCCAGACAGGTTTTCTTTAAATTGATAAATCAAACCACAAGGGCACTCAGCATTGCCTGAAAAACCTTACCGTATTTTCCTAGGAGTTGACTTGCTAAAATAACTATGTATTTCTTCTCAAAATTCAACTGAACTCTACCTACTTCCTCATTTTCTTTTTTAAATTATTTTAGGTCTATATTTTAGAGAGAGCAAAAGAGAAATACTGATAGTGGTTCTACTTACTTATGCATTCATTGGTTGATTATTGTATGTGCCCTGACTGGGGATGGAACCCACAACCTTGGGGTATCAGGACTTTACCCCAAGTTGGGGTATCTAACCAAATGAACCACCCCACCAAGGCCCATCTTTCCTCAAATTCAACTGATGACTTCATTTCATACTGCAGAAGTAGCAGAAGATGAAAATTCCTAATCTTCCCACCACCAAATCTACAAACTCATTATGTATACAAATTTTCATCTTGTAGCTTTAAAAAAAAGTCTTTCTAACTATCAAAGACATTCTCATCTCCCAATTTTTTTTGGTAATTTCCTTCCTATATGTGATTCTCCCACTTTCCCTCTCTCTGATTCATTCCTCTCCCCAGGCAAACATACTTGTATAATTTTCCATCAAAAATAATTTTTTAAGTGCCTGTTCTCATTCCTCTTATTTCTGCATATTTTGTTGCTATGTTTCTGTCACACAGTGATTCCTTGTATAACATCTTCTAAATCAATATAAAAAGGTCCTCAACTCTCAATATTTTGACATGTATAAGCAGGAAGAGCATATAAGCAGTTGGATAAATATAAATTCTAAGGGAGAAGTATAAACTGAAGATACAAATTTAATATTTTTAAATATAAAGCCCTGGATGGAGATGAGAACTATAGCACCCCAACATTTCAAGCAGAAGTCAAAAACTCAAATGTTTACTGGGGCAGAGAGGTAAACAGAAATGAGTAAATTTGCCTGGAATTAGAGAGTGATGGGACTTATGGCCAACTATGTACTGTATGCACACTTTAAAGTGTTCTACTTCAAAAACTTTAAAAAACTATGCTAAAAAAATTGTTTCTGCAAATTATATTTGGGCCATATTCAGGCCCACAGTTTGTGACCTTTGATTTCAAGGTTTATTTTATATACATTTTTTCTTTTTTAAAAATTGTTGTTCAAGTACAGTTGTTCAAGTACACCCCACCACACTCCCCCATCCTACCCACCCCCGCCTCCCACACTCAAACCTATCCCCCTTGACTTTGTCCATGTGTCCTTTATACATGTTCCTTGATGGCCCTTCCCCCATTTTCCCCCAATATCCCTCTCCCCCTTCTTCTCTGGTTACCGTCAGTTTGTTCTTTATTTCAATGTCTCTGGTTGTATTTTGCTTGCCTGTTTGTTTTGTTGATTAGGTTCCACTTATAGGTGAGATTGTATGGCATTTGTCTTTTACCACATGGCTTATTTTGCTTAGCATAATGCTCTCCAGTTCCATCCATGCTGCCGCAAAGGGCAGGACTCCTTTCTTTCTGCTGCGTAGCATTCCATTGTGTAAATGTACCACAGTTTTTTGATCCACTCACTTACTGATTAGCACTTAGGTTGCTTCTAGCACTTGGCTATTGTAAATTGTACTGCTATGAACATTAGCGTACATAGGTTCTTTTAAATGGTGTTTCAGAATTCTTAGGGTATAATCCCAGAAGTGTAATTGCTGGTTTAAAGGGGAAGATAAAGCAGCAAAGAAAACTGAAGGGGAATAAATAGCCAGACAAATAACACTTGTAACAAACAAATAACACTTGTTTTCACCGAGTTGAGGTCAGATCACAAAGTATCAATAGATCAAGTAGAAGAACAAGTAGATCCTAACGAGTGATATAGGGCATATACAATTGACCCTTGAATAACACCCAGGGTTAGACGCGCCAACCCCTCTGTGCAGTTGAAAACCTTCTATGACTTTTCACTCCCCCAAAATTTAGCTGCTCTGAGCATCTACAGGGGATTGGTTCCAGAATCTCCATGGATACCAAAATCCACAAATGGTCAGGTCCCTATATAAAATGGCATAGATCAATGCATACAGTCAGCCCTTCCCATCTGGACTCCCAACCAGATTGAAAACATTATAGGTACTTATGAAAACATTCCACGTATAAATAGACCCACATAATTCAAACCTCTGTTGTTCAGTGGTAATCTGTATATTAAAAAGAAAAAAATACAGTTGTTACGATTGTCTATGTATAAAGTTCTAAAGAATCTACAAAAAAGCTAGTACTAGAACTAGTAAATGAGATAAGTAAGGTCATAGGATACAAGGTCTAAATAAAAATTCAATTATATTTCTATATGCTTGTGATGAACAATGGGAAATTGAAATTTTTTAAAATACCAGTAATTCTAACAAAATGCATGTTAAGTTTGGTATACTGCAGACAACAAAACACTGATGAAGAAATTAAAGACCTAAGTAAAACTGAAAGAACTACTGTGTTTGTGGATTAGAGAACTCAGTATTAAGATGTCAATTCTCTGCAAATTTATATATAGACTCAAGGCAATGCTAATCAAAATTCCAACAGACTTTTTAAATAGGAATTGACAAGCTGACTCTGAAATGTACATACAGAAATTCAAAGAACCTAGCATAAGCAGAACTATTTTTAAAAAGAGAAAAAAAGTACGAGAATTCATACTACCTGATTTTTAGATAGTCCAGTAATCAAGAGTGTGGTATTGAGATGAGAAGAAACAAATAAATCAATGAAATAGAGAGTCCAGAAACAGACCCATACATATATGGTCAAACATGGGGAGTATTACTTATATCCAGTGGGAAGAGACCAAGGATGCTGCTCAACATCTTACAATACACAGGACAGCCCATGCAAGAAAAAACTGTCTGGCCTAAAAGGTCAAAAATGGCAAGATTGAGAAATCCTGTTTTAACAAAAAACAGGAGAAAAGCTTTGTGACCTAGAATGAGGCCAAAAATTTCTCAGGACACAAGTAGTACAAACCATAAAAAACAAAATCAATAAACCAACTTCATCAAAATTAAAACTTCTGCTCTTTCAAAGATAGATAGAAAAATTCAAAGAAAAAACATACCTTGGGAGGAAATATTTGGAAAACACATATTTAACAAAGGGCTTACATCTAGAATATATAAAGAACTCTCCAAACTCAACAAATGGAACAAATTGGCCAAAAAATAAAAAATGGTAAGAGACTTAAACAGATACTTCACCAAAGACACATGTATGGCAAATAAGCACAAAAAAAGATGCACAATATTATTAGTTATTATGAAAATGCATATTAAAACTACAGTGAGCCCTGGCAGGGTGGTTCAGGTGGCTGGAGCATCATCTCTACACGAAAAGGTGCAGGTTCGATTCCTGGTCAGGGCACATGCCTAGGTTGTGGGTTTTATCCCCAGGTGGGGCGTGTACAGGAGGCAACTGATCAAGGGTTCTCTCTCACACCGGTGTTTCTTTCTTTCTATCTCTTTCCTCCTTCTCCCCCTTCCTCTCTCTCTAAAATCAACAGACATATCCTCAGATGAGGATTTAAAAAGAAACACACTGAGACACTGTAATACACCTAGAATTATTAAAATGTAAAAAACTGACAATAATACTAAGGGCTCACAAGAAGGCAATGCAACTAGAACTCTCACACATTGTGGAGTATGTAAAATGATACAGTCATTCTAGAAAACAGTTTGGCACTTTCTTACAATGTTATTAGATAATCAACTTTAAATATTTAACCATTATGAGCAAGGCTTTATTTTTTCCTCCAAAACATATACCATATATGAGCTTTTTCCTATCTGCTCATAATTTTTCCATTTCTTCTAAGTTTATGACTACATTCTAAATCAATGGTTCTCAAAGTATGGCCTGAGGCTTCCTGCAGGTCACTCACATCTTTTCAGGGAGGGGATCTACGTAAGCCTTCCTTTTATAACTACGTTTCTATGTAAGGCCAGATTTTCTTTACGTATTTCAACTGAAACAATATATCCCAAAGGACCAAATGCAGAAGCAGATATGGTAATCTAGTTATGATGGTTAATTTTAAGTGTCAAATTGACTGGACCACAGGGTGCCCAGATATTTGGCCAAACATTTTAGAGGGTGTGTCTGGATGAGATTAACATTGGATGGATCTATAGACTGAGTAAAGCAGACTGCCATTCCCAATGTGAGCAGGCCTTATCCAACCCATTAAAGGCCTGAACGGAACAAAAAGCTGAGTAAGAGAATTTGCCCTCTCTGCCTAATGGTCTTTGAGCTGGGACACTGGTCTTCCCCTGCCTTTGGACTTGGACTCAGAATGAAATTTAAATCAACAACTGGCCAGGTCCTCAGGCCTTTAGACTCAGAGTGTAATTATAGTATCAGCTCTCCTGAGTCACCAGGTTACAGATATCGGGAATTCTCAGCTTCCATAACTATGAGCCCATATATATATAAAAATATATATATATTTCAACATATGTGGTATATATTATTTCAATAATATATATATAGTATATATGTCTCCTATTGGTTCTATTTTTCTAATAGACTGTCTTCTATTAAGCCTAACATTAAAGAGATATGCAAAAATGTAAACCAATGCCACTCTTCTGAATAATTTCGTTTTGCCTTGGAAAACAGTCATCTTTCACTTTAAAATACATTATTTATGTTAATATATAATGGGCTTGGTATTTTTAAATAAGTATTTTTTAATGTTTTAGTTTCTAGTAAGCTATCAATATAGATAACCCATATAAGCAAAGCTCTTTAAAATACTTTTGAAGAATATAAAGGAGTTCTGAGACAACAACAAAAAAAAAGCGAGGTGCTGTTTTATAATTCAGATTGCCAAAGATCTATTAGAGGAATGGAATATTAAAGTAACTCACCTTTTTCCACTATTCATAGTTAGGTAACAATTTTTCATGCTGTTTACCAAAGGAAAGATAGTTTGCTAGTTACATAAGACATACCTGATCATCCTCAGAGTCCCACCGAGCTGTTTCTTCCCGAGAGACCACATTAGAATCAGGAATAGGTGTTCTGTTCTTGTCTTGATATGATGACTGCTGCCATACATGACTGGTCAATGGGACAACCTGAAAATCAAAAGCAGATTTAAATAGAGCAGTAACAAAATCTAGTATTTAGATTATATTTCTTAGTTTATAAAACTCTTTCATATATATAATGACATTTCAACATCACAAACACAGTTCAAGTTATTATCTTCACTTAAAAATAGGAAACACAGGGACTTATGGTTAGGACCCTGTTAGGACACACCATACCTTCCAATAAACCATAGAAGTTCCTTAACAGCCTATGCCCCCAGAGGTAAAAGAAGCAAGCAGAAAGAAGCAAATTAGGCGTTTTAAAATCTTAATGTTTGACACACCTAAGAAATTAACTATAATAATAAGGACTGAAATAAAAGTCAGGCTCATTTTGTGAAACTGGGTTGAAACAGAGCTCTCCCACTTGCATTAAAGCTGCCTAAGGAAAGCTGCAAATGAAAAACAGCAGAGGCAATCAAATGAAAACAAAATAGGTCAAGTCACTCACTCGCACAGGACTGGTTTTTGAGATTTTACCCAGTATCCCTGGAAAAGAAAAACTCAAGGCTTCCAATATTGGACTTCCTCCTAAAGAAGTCGATACAAGGGGCAAGACAGAGACAACCACAAAATACCAAGTAGAGAATGGTACACCAAAAAAACAAAAATGAGATTACAAATTGTGCTTTCAAAACATTTAAAAAATAACAATATCTCAGATTCTCAAAGAGGGAAAGCGAAGAGATACAATGTTCACAGAAAAGGAAACTGGTATAAAATAGGCAGGTATGAGTCAAAAAAAGATGAATGCTAACAAAATATTAATAACAACAAATGTGAAAGAGCCTCTGAAGGAAACCCAGGGTCATCAGACTTTTTTCAGAACTAAAACTGTTACTACACTAACAAAACATTTTTTACAGAGCACTTACAACAAGGTGTTTTTGGTCACAGAAAGGTCTGATTAACTGAACATCCATTCAATAACTAAACAGATTTCTAAGATATCAAGTCTTCCAAGAGGTTTTTTCTCAAAAGATAGAGCACCATGGGGCACACCCGCATTGCTTCAATTTTTTTTCCTTTTTATGGAATTTATTGGGGGTGACACTTGTTAACATTCAATGGCAACTGTTAAGAGATAAAGCATAAAAAACAAAGAAAGCTGTTTTACAAACTCGCTTTGGCAATTTGAAATCCATAAATATGTAACATTACAGCCAATGTTGTGGCACAGCTATTTTTCTTTGGGACCTCCAGGAAAGAAGAATGCTCAAATTAAAGTTCAAAATGCCTATTTACTACAGCTAAATAATACTGGGGCTAGCGCACGCGAGTTCTTGTCTTTGAAAATGGCTGATTCACAACAGCTTATAAAGAGAGTGTTTAATTCAAGAGTAGTTGTAGAAAACTAATGATACAATATGAAAAAACTAGCACTTTTGACAAGTAACCCAAAGTGCAAGAATAGGAACATTCCCCCTCACTGTATTGTCTAAAAGGAAACCCAAATAAAAATTAAGCATTAAAAAGTCCATTTCCCAGAACTCCTGCTTTTTATTACCTACCTGACTGTTCAGACTTCATCAAAGACACCATTTCTAATATATATGTTTGATCGGCTTTCCTACACTTACCTCTGGATCATAGTGCAACCAAAATTCTTGATGGATATTCTTAAAATAAGTGCCCCCAAAATAAGGAGGTGTCATCAGCAGTTTCCTGATCTGAGGTTAAATGCCTTCTGATATAAATTAAGTTTATCTTATTTTATTTTTTAATCCTCACCAGAGGATATTATTTCATTGCTTTTTAGAGAGGAAGAGAGAGAGAAAAACATGGATGGGAGAGAGAGAAAAACATCAATTGGTTGCCTCTCAGGGATCACACGCTCCCAGACTGGAGATCCAACCACAACTTAGGTATGTGCCCTGGTCAGGAATTGAACCAGCAACCTTTCAGTTACAGCATGACAATTGAACCAATTGAACCACACCAGCCAGGGTGATATAAATTAAGTTTTAAAGAGTCCTTCCCTGAGCCAGTTTTTACTATTAAAAGTTAACTGACTTCCAACTATATGCTGTCGAGAAAAGAAACAGTTTAGATCTAAGGACACATACAGGCTGAAAGTGAAAGGATGGAAAAAGATATTTCATGTAAATGGTAACCAGAAGAGGGCAGGAGTATCTATACTAATACCAGACAAAAAGACTTTAAATCAATTAACTGTTATAAGTGACAGAGAAGAACATTATATAATGATGAAAGGGTCAACTCACCAGAAGATTTAATAAGTATTTATGCACCAAGCCTCAGAGCTCCTAAATTAACAAGTAAAAGTTTGAAAGAATTAATGGGAGAGATACACAGCAATACAGTAATGTTAAGAGACTTCACTACCTCACTTTCAATGAATAGAACAATCAGAACAACAATAAGGAGAATAGAGGAACTGAACAAACACTATAGACCATTGGACCTAACAGAAATATACAGAACACTCTACCCCAAAACAGCAGAATATACATTTCTCAAGTACACATGCAACATACTTCAGGATAGAACACATAAGGCCACAAAACAAGTCTTAACAAATTCAAGAAAATTGAATTCACACACACTATCTTTTCTAATCACAATAAAATGAAGTTAGATGTCAATACAAGAAAAACTTGAAATTCCACAAATGTGAAAATTAAACAATATACTCTTAGAAAAACAATGGGTCAGACAAATCACAAGAGAAATTAGAAAATACTCTGATACAATGAAAATAAAAACACAAATTACCAAAACTTATGGGATGAAACAAAAGCAGAGATAAGAGGAAGTTTATGGCTCCCTGTAGTGGTGTCATTTTTTTTTAAAGCAAGATCACAAATTCACAACCTATAATATATATCAAGGAACTCGAAGGAGAACAAACTAAACCTGAAGCAGGCACAAGGAAGAACATAATAAAGATTAGAACACAAATAAACAAAATAGTGAGTAGGCAAAAATAATTAAACTAAAAGTTGTTTTTAAAACATTAACAAAACTGACCCCTTAACTAGACTAAAAAAAAAGCAAATAAAATCAGAAATGAAGAGAATATTATAACCAATACCACAGAAATAAGGATAGGAGAATAATATGAATAATAGTACACTAAAACTGGAGAGCCAAGAAGAAATGCATAAATTCCTAGAAACACACAACTGCCAAGACTGAATCATGAAGAAATAGAAAATCTGAATAAACCTATAACTAGAAAAAATAAATGAGTAACAAAAGAACTTTCCAAAAGTGAAAATCCAAGGACCAGATGGCTTTACTCCTGAATTCGACCAAACATTTAAAGAATTAACACTAACCTCCCTGACCAAAAAAAAAAAAAAAAAAAAAAAAAAAAAAAAAAAAAAAAAAAAAAAAAACTGAAGAGGAAGGAACATTTCCTAACTCATTCTATGGGGTCAGATTACCCTGATACATATAGCCAGATGAAGATACTACAAGGGGAAAAAACCCACTACAGACCAATATCCCTCTTAATGGATACAGATGTAAAAGTCCTCAACAAAATACTAGCACACAAAATCCACAGCACATTAAAAAGATTATACACGATCAAGTAGAATTTAACTCTGGAATGCAAGGATGGTTCAACGTATAAAACTCAATGTGGAAGAATTAATACTGTTAAAATTTCAATACTATCAAAAGTCATCTGTAGATTCAATGCAATCCTTATGAAGATTCCAATAACTTTTTTTTTACAAATATATATATAAATATATATATATAACTAGCCATTTATATGGAACCATAAAAGACCCCAAATAGCCAAAAAGAAAAATTCCTAAAAGAACAAAGTAGAAAACATCATACTTCCCAATTTCAAACTGTATTATAAAGCTACAATAATTAAAACAGTATGGTGGTGACATAAAAGCAGACAAAATAGACCACGTAGCAGAACTGAGAGCCCAAAAATAAACTGGTTATATGGTCAATTAATATTTGACAGAAGAACCAAGAATACTAAAAGGAGATTTAAATGACAGTCACTTCAATAAATGGTGCTGGGGAAATCGGATATTCACATGTAAAAGAATGAAACTGGACCCTATGTTATACCACTCACAAAAAATAACTCAAAATGGATTAAATACTTAAATGTAAGGCCTGACACCATAAAACTCCTATAAGAAAACAGAAAAAAAGCTTTTTGTCATGGGTCTCGGTACTGATTATTTGGAAATCACACCTACAGCACAGCAACAAAGTTAAAAATAAACAAATGGCACCACATAAAACTAAAAAGCTTCTACACAGCAGAAGAAACCATCAACAAAATGAGAAAACCTTCAGAATGGAAAAAAAATTTGGAGATCATATATACAATAAAAACAATATCCAAAAGATATAAAGAACTCCTACAAATCAATAGCAAAAAATAATAATAATCCTATTTAAAAATGGGCAAAGGACCTGAATAGACATTTTTCCAAAGAAAATATATGACTGGCCAAGATACATGAAGAGAGGTTCAACGTTACTAGTCATCAGGGAAATTCTAATGAAAACCATGTTAAAATATCACCTAATGCCTGTTAGAATGGCCACAATAAAAAAGACAAGAGATAAATGCTGGAGCCGATGTGGAGAAACAGGAACCCTTGTGCACTGTTGCTGAAACTGTAAATTGGCACAGCCACTATGGAAAATACAATATATGGAAGTTTCTTGAAAAGTTAAAATGGAACTACTGTAAGATCCAGCAATTCCACTTCTGGGAATATATCCAAAGGAAACAAACACACTAACTCAAAAAGATATCTGTACTCCCACATTCATAGCAGCATTATTTATAACAGCCCAAATATGGAAACAACTTAAGTACCTATTAATGAATAAATGGGTTAAGTTGTGGTATATATACCATGGAATATTATTCACCCAAAAAAATTCAAAAAAAGGAAATCCTACCACTTGCAACAACATGGATAGACCGTGATGGCATTATGCCAAGTGAAATAAATCAGACAGAGAGACAAATGCTGTATGATCTCATTTATATGTGGAATCTAAAACACTCACAGAAAAAGAAATCAAATTTGTGGTTACCAGAGGCAGAGGTTGGGGAGAGGGGGAAATGGAGAAAAGTGGTGGAAAGGTACAAACTTCCAATTATAAGACAGAGAAGTCCTAAGAATGTAAAGTGTAACATAATGAGTACAGCTAAAACATGATGAGTATAGTTAAAACTGCTGTATGGCTACATTCCTTTTGATTTCAAAATATCTTTGTGAAACTGGGTTTTAGGAGATCCTTCTGATAAAAAAAAAGCTTTTGTGAAAATCAGCACAGAACAGGAAATGGGGGTAGCAGGGATGAATTTCAAAGTTTGAGAAGCTGTGCAGTATCCAACAGGCACATAAATTCCATTAGTAACTATGTGTGGCTAAAAAAATTTTTAAATTTTTTTCTTCTAAAACAAAAACAAAAACTGCTGTATGATATACAGGAAAGTTGTTAGAGTAAATCCTAAGAATTCTTATCACAAGATGAATTTTTTTCTTTTTATTGTATCTACAAAGAGATGACAGATGTTAACTAAATGATAGTATTAATCATTTCATAATATTTAAACCCCTTCATGATAAAAACACCAAAAAACTCAGAATGGAAAAAATTAAATTAACAAAATAAAGGACACTTATGAATATCGAAAACTAACATCAAACTCAATGATGAAAAACTGAAAGCTTTTCCTCTAAGATAAGAAACAAGGCAAGCATGCCTGCTCTTACCATTTCTATTCAACATAGTACTGGACGTCCTAGCTAGAGCAATTAGGCAAAAAATAAATAAACGGCATCCAAATTGGAATGGAAAGAAGTAAAATTATCTTTGTTCACAGATGACATAATTTTATGTAAAAAACCCCAAAATATTCCACGTGAGTATTATTAGAACTTATAAAAGAATTCAGCAAAGTTGTAGAATACAAAATCAACATGCAAAAATGAGTTGCATTTCTATACACCAACAATAAGCAATACAAAACAGGAATTATGAAAACAGTCCCATTTACAATAGCATTACAAAACTTAAAATACTTCAGAATAAACTTTATCAAGATGGCAAAAAATCTGCCCTGGCTGGTGTAGCTCAGTGGATTAAACATGGGCCTGAGAACCAGAGGATTACGGTTCAATTCCCAGTCAGGGCACATGCCTGGGTTGCAGGCCAGTTACCAGCAGGGGACGCATGAGAGGCAACCATACATTGATATTTCTCTCCCTCTCTCCTTCCCTTCCCCTCTAAAAGATAAATAAATAAAAATCTTTTTTAAAAAATGGCAAAAAATCTGTACACTGTACTACAAAACAATGATACCAAGAAAATTTTTTAAATGCAAATAAATGGAAAAGCATTATGTTCATGGATTGGAAGACTTAATATTGTTAAGATGCCCATACTATCCAACACACTCCACATCAGATTCCAGTGAAAAATCAAAAAATCCATATGAAACCTCAAGGGACCAAAAACAACCAAGAGAATTTTGAAAAAGAATAAAGTTGGAGGACTCATGCTACTTGATTTTTAAATATATTAAATAGCTACAGTAATCATAATAGTGTGGCAATGGAATAAAGATAGACAAATAGACCAGTGATTTTCAACCTTTTTCATTTCATGGCATAAAGTAATTACTAAAATTCTATAGCATACAGTGTGTGTGTGTGTGTGTGCGCGCGCGCGTGTGTGTGTACATATACTTTTGGCAGGGGGGAATGTGACCAAACAAATGGGTGTAATTTTGATCCATTCACACTGGACAGCTATTGTTGTGCTGGTTGTTGACATTTTTTTCAGTCGACAATCTAAGGGAAAAAGAGGTCATTGCCCCTGACTAAATAAATAGTCAGGTATCGCATGTTTTAAAAATTCTTGCAGCACACTGGTTGAAAATGCCTTCAATAGACCAATGAAACAGAATATAAAGCCCAGCAGTAAACCCTCACATATATGGTCAAACGAATTTTGACAAGGATACCAATATCACTCAAAGGGTAAAGATAGTCTTTTCAACAAATGACACTGGAAAAACTGGATATCCACATACAAAAGAATGAAGTTAGACCATTTTCTGAGATCATATATAAAAATTAACCCAAAATGGATCAAAGACTTAAATGTAAGATACCAAACTATAAACTCTTAGGAAAAAACAGAGCAAAATCTACACAACAATAGATTTAGCAATGATTTCGTAGATATGACACCAAAGGCATGGGCAACAACAACAAAAAAAGGAACAACAGACAAATTGGACTTCATGAAAATTTTTAAATTTTGTGTATTGAAAGACACTACCAACAGAGTAAAAGGCAACCCTTTTTACTCTGAATGAGAAAAATATTTGCAAATCATACACCTGATAAAAAATAATATCCAAAATAAATATAATAAATCCAAAAACACCTGATTAACAAATGGACAAAGAACTTAGACATTTCTCCAAAGATAAACAAATGGCCAATAAGTACATGAAAAGATGCTCAACGTCACTAATCATCAGAGAAATGCAAATCAAAACTACGATGAGATACCATATCACACTAATCAGGATGACTACTATTAAAAATAATAATAACTGTTGGCCAGGATATTGAAAACTTGGCACCTAATTGGTGGGATATAAAATGGTGCAACCACCATGAAAAACAGTGATGAGGGTCCTCAGGAAATTAAAAATAGAACTGCCATATGACCCCACAATCCCACTTCTGGGTATATATCCAAAAGAACTGAAAGCAAGTCACTTTATAAAAAAGTTTGGCAGTTTCTCACAAAACTAAACGTATCCTTACTATACATTCTAGCAACCACACTCCTTGGTATTGACTCAAATGGACTGAAAACTTATGTTGGGGGAGGAGGGTATAAAGGGACCGTGGTAATGGAAAAAATACAACAAGAAATAAATTATAAAAAATTTTTAAATTTTTATGTGTACACAAAAACTTGCACATGGATGTTCAGAACAGCTTTATTCATAACAACTAAATCTGAAAGCAACCGAGATATCCTTTAGCAGGTGAATGATAAATAAATTATGGTATATCCAGACAATACAGTAGTATCCAGCACTAAAAACAAAATGAGCTACCAAGCCATCAAAAGACATGGAGAAACCTTATTTAGTACTATAATTATAATGATGGATACACATCCTAATAAATTTTTCAAAAACAATACAATTTACAACACTTACAGTGAACCCTAATGTAAACTATGAACTGTGGATGTCAATGTAGGTTCATCTATTATAACAAATGCACAATAGTGAGATGTTAACAGTGGAGGAGGGTAGTGGCAAGTAGATGGGAAATTTCTGTATTGTCCAGTCAATTTTTCTGTGAACTGAAAACTGCTCTTAAAAATAAAGTCTGTTAAAACACAACAAAAATAAAACAGAACTCTGGTCCAGTATGCAAGTGCTTAGGAAGTCATCATTCCCATCTCTACCAAAAGGAAAACAAGCCAAACAAATTGAAAATCAATATGTCGTCTTACATCCATCAAAGAACTGCAATCAAGGGCAAACTGCAGCTCCAAAAACCATGGAGGTAGACAAGCAAATATAGAGAATCACAGCTTACTGGAGCTGCGTTCCAGAAGCAGACACCATCACAGAAACCAGCACTAGGACAGGAAAATCTAAATTGTAACTAACAATTTGTTAGAGGCTCAGGGTAGACAACTTTGAAATTTAAAAGCATCAGGTAAACTCTTAGAGGGGGTCCTTACACTCTTTTGAGTTCTACCTCCATGAACTATACAGGGTTCTCACAGTTGAGAGAAAACTCTTGTCCTGTTTCTGGCAGAAGGAGGAGAAAAGGAGCCATTATGAAATAAGCCCAGAGCATTCTGTTCTTAGTAAGATCTGCCCTCCAAAGAAACTGTTTTACCAGAGTCTAGCCGACTGGAGATGGAGCAGAGACTAAGTGACCCAGGGGAAGGGATAAATACCCAACTCTAGCCCCCTTCTAGCCTTCCTGTCTTACCTAAGAAAAAAAACTGAGGAACCCCAGGGGAAGATCACAGCCCAAGGGGAAGACTGAGGCCCAATAATGGAATTACAGAACACCTCCTCTCCACCCACAGTTTACCACATCAGTCGGGCTCCTCATATTAACAAGGGACTATAACTGAAACAGCACATAACAGACCTTTCTTAAGAAGTCCTTGGAGAAACCCATACACAACAAGGGAGACACAAATAAGGTCATGAAGGCGAATTTCAGCCTCTGACAACTACAGTTACAGCAAACAGTAAACACAACCTCACCTCTAGCCAGGTAAAGATAAAACTTCACACTAAAGGTCCACTTACTTCAGTACTTTTCAAATTCATTCAGTACATGTCTGGCCTTCAAAAAATTACAAGACATACTAAAAGACAAAAACAAACAAATGAAAACAGTTTGAAGAGACAGCAAGAATCGGACTCAAATATGGCAGAGATGCTGGAGTTTCAGTTTGGAAATACAAAAACATTCTGAAGATGAATGGTAGTAATGGTTACAGAACAATGCGAACATACTTAATGCCCCTTAAAAATGGTTAAAATGGTAAATTTTATATTATGTATATTTCACCACAATTCAAAAAAAAATCAAGAGGGAAAAAAAGAAAGATGCCAAACCATAAAAAGACATGGAGAAAACTTAAATGCATATTGTTAAGGGAAAGAAGCCATTCTGGAATGGCTACATACAATATGATTCTAACTATATGACATTCTAGAAAAGGCAAAACTATAGAGACAGTAAAAATATTAGTGGTTTTCAGAGGAAGGGAGGGAGAGCTAATAGGTGGAGCAAAGGGAATTTTTAGGATAGTAAAACTATTCTGTATGATACTGTCAGATATATGTCATTATACATTTGTCAAAACCCACAGAATGTACAGAGTGAACCCAAATATAAGCTATGAACTTTAATTAATAAAAATGTGTCAATATTGGCTTACAAATTATAATAAATGTACCACACAAACAATGAAAATAGGGGAGGGAGAAAGGGTTTATGGGAATTCTGTACTTTCTGATCCTTATTTCTGTAAACATAAATTGTTCCAAAGTCCTGACCTGTGTGGCTCAGTGAGTTGAGTGTTATCCCACAAAGCAAAAGGTAGCAACCTTTTCGATTCCCAGTTTGATTCCTGGTCAGGGCACAAGACGGGGTTGCAGGCCTGAACAGGATTGGGGCACGTGCAAGAGGCAATCTATTGATGTTTCCCTCACACGTCGATGTTTCTCTCCTCTTACTCCCTCCCTTCCCTCCCACTAAAAATAAATAAATAAACTCTTTTTATAAATCTTTAAAAAAAATTGCTTCAAAAAGAGTTGAATTTTTTAAATAGACACTGTGACAGAAGACCAACAAGGAAATATAAAGAAATATTCCAAAAAACCCAGAAATATTCATATATTAGTTAAACTATTCCAGGGCATAAATAAAAATATTTCTAATATCTTGGATGAAGGCAGCATAATCCTGATGCCAAATTTGACAAAGATAGGTCAAGAAAACAATAAAAAAAATGATCATTTCTAAAGCATCTCCAAATAAAATCCAGCAGTTCCTTAAGAGAAGAATACACTGTGATTAATAGTTTTTAGCCTAGGAGCACAGGAAAAGATTAAGAATAAAGTATGTGTTAATGGGTCAAAAAAGATTATATTTGTGCAGTGTAAATAACTTTGGAGATGGGGAACAGAAAGGTGAATGCACTCAGGCCTTCTTCCTCTCTTTCTATGCAATGATAACCTGCTGATGGGAGGAGGATCTGAACACTGCGTGAGGGCTAGAGAATAACAGTGAAGATGGGAAAGGGAAGGGGGAGAAATAAAAAGATTTCCCAACACTGTTGATGACCCTCCCCACCGCCCTGACCCTTGGTTCAGTTGGCTGGGCGTCACCCTGAAAAGTGAAGGGTCATTGGTTTCACTGCAGTCAAGGCACCTGCCTGGTTTGTCAGATGGGCCCGGGTTGGGGCATGAGCAAGAGACAACAGGATGGATGTTTCTCTCCCTCCCTTCCCCTCTCTCTACAAATAAATAAATAAATAAAATCTTTAAAAAAATTGGAGACCAAGAATTTCTAATGATACCACTCCACAGAACTGAATTATTTTCCCTAACACAGCTCAGAAATTTAGGTTTGAAATGATTCACGTTGAGTGGTCTGCAGGACCAGCATGTAAGACCAACACAGCAAAGGCTCTGAATTTTCACTTCCTTGAACTCTTAAAAAGATATAGTTGTAAGTCTGGTCGCATTTCACTTTGAATTTAAACAGTTCCCTGCCTTAGCTCAATTTCATTACCAGAACTACAAAAGCAATCACTACTGTATACATCATCACCACAACATCCTTATTATGTAGTAAAAGAGACATCAGAGAGTGAATCAGATACTACAATTTTATCATTTAACTTGAACTAAACTGAAAGAAATTATTAATATTTCCTAGTATTTGGTCTCAACCTTTGTATACAGTGCATTAAGTACTATATAACAAATTCATCCTAAAAAATTTTATAGTTCAGAAATCTCTAGCAAGAAACATTAAAGTTTCTCCCTTATACATTTTGCAACTTACTCCAGTAAGTTTTAATTTATCAGTGAACTAAAGAAAAAGTCGTGATACTCTTCACATTATTTTAAAACTAACTTTAATACAGCACACCATCTACACCTTCATATTCTGAGGTAAATAAAAGAATATTGGATTTTTCTTTTAAGAAAGAAACCCCCTGGGGAAAAAACACTCTGGGCTCAAAGAAGCAAAAAAAAAAAATTTATTACACTTAGATAAGTACCTGTTAAACAGGGTAATTTTTCCATATCCCATGTAAAAGTGTTCAAAGTGATTTAACTAAAACATTCCCTTTCAGGCT
Organism: Carollia perspicillata; assembly: GCA_004027735.1. NCBI lineage: Eukaryota > Metazoa > Chordata > Mammalia > Chiroptera > Phyllostomidae > Carollia > Carollia perspicillata. Next base: position 5,276 of record PVKM010006065.1, on the reverse strand, counting down.
TGAAGATATAAATTAAATTTAAATAAGTTTAAGTCTTAAAGAAAAAAGTTGGAAGAACTTGTCTACAAGTGTGGCTTTAATTACGGTCTATGTGTACGGAGACAACTCACAACTTCAAATCTCCAGCTCAGACCCCTCTTCTGCTCTCCAAACCCAAACTGATAACCTTAACACCCATCCCAACTCATCCCATCACCAACCCCCATGGCCACCACCCACAATGGATACCTGGCCATATCTCAACATCCGGCGCAACCACTGATCCAATAACCTAATATCTGGACGCCTTCTTCCCCTTATGTTCCACATCTAATCCATTATTAGTGTAATAGTAATGCAAAATTACTGTATTAAGTGTGGTGATTTTACCTCTTAAATGTCTCTTGAATCAGTCTATTTTTTATACCCACCAACAATTCCCTATTCCAAAATAGCATCATCTTTTTTTCCTGGCAATACTGTAATCTCTCCTAATTAGCATCCCAGATCTATTATTGCTACCCTCCACCCCACCCTGCTGTTAAAGCTGTTTTCCACTCTGCTACAAAGCGATATATCTAAAACACAAACATTATCATATATGGCCCCCTTGTTTAAAACATTTTCATTGACTTCTCAAACCTCCAGGGATAAAGCCCCCAAATCCTGCACATAGCACATAAGCTGCAATTGAATTCTGTGCTCAACCCACATTAGCCTTTGGTTCCCTGAAAAATACCATGCTTTCTCTAACCAAATGGTACCTTTACATGTGTTTTTCCCTTACCTCTCCTAGCTAACCTTAATCTGACTTCAGATCTCAGCTCCATCACATAACTTCCTAATGGAAGCCTTCTCCAGCTTCATTGATGAAGTCAGATCCCCTTACTGTATGCTTTTGAAACATGTTAACATACATCAGTTTTACTTTTATTTATGGCATCACCTACATTTTGCCTGCCTTTCTCTCTAGACTAAACACTCAAAAGCCAGACATAACAAATGTTTGGGTTGGTGCTCTCCCTCCCAAGAGCATGCCCACATCTTTCTTCCCCCTCACGCCTGCATCTCCTAAACTCTAAGGATGTCCACAATTCTTGCAACTAAGGGAGCAATAGGCAGCAGCAGCCGCCGACCTGGTTAACCCCCTTAACCTGTCTCCAAGCGCCCCTTTTCAGTGAGCCAAAGGAGCCCCACTTGGGCTCTCTTCTGTTGCTTCTATCCTCAGCCCTTTCTTGTTTCACTGTCCCCAGCTTTCATAAACATACTCTTAAAAAAAAAAAAGGCTGGGTTCACCAATGTTTATTTGCGTCCAGTACAAACGTACAGCCAGGGGTGAATGCTCAACAATATATGCTCAGTGAATTAGAGTTCCACTAGAATATATACCAGGCAAAACAACTATTAATATTCTTTAATGATCAACAGTTCACAGCATCAGTGACCAACAGAATTTTCTGTAATGATGGAAGGATTCTATATCTGCATTGTCCAGTACGGTAGCCACTAGTCAAGCGTGGCTACTGAGCGACACTTGGAAAGTGATTAGTGTAACAATCGCACGGAATTTTGAAATTTATTTACTTTTAATGCTACTGAATACTGGATTGAACAGCACAGGTCTAGAGCTTTTTCTGTCTTTTCAGTTGTACTTTTGCTGTTTCACTCTTCAGTTTATATGTTGCCTAAGGGCAGCTCTAGACAATAAACCCTGGGCTTCTTTTTGTCCCCACAATGTACACTGTACAGAATAGAAACTTAACAATAACTTGCTATCTGAATCGTTTTCTCGCTGAAAAGCAATTAATTAAATGCAATTATTTTCAAAATGATCTTAAGGAGCCAACTATAAAAACAGCTCTTTCTCCATTGTGGCGCTTTATAGTTTTCCAGACGGGACCCGTGGCAAAAACCTCCTGCACTTACAAGCTCCTCCTACAGGCTGGGAGCCCCTTTACTGCTACAAAGAGGGTCCAAATAAACACAAGCCGGGAGGAGCCGCTAGAGACTAACTACTCGATGCCAGGGTACGTAACCCACACTACTCCCGCAGGGCAGTCCCGCACTCAGGTGAGCTAATCTCCTAATTGTCTTCCCAACATGATAGTCCCTGGGCAACCATCCTCACCACTCCGATACCGCCCTTTCCATCTCCTCCCAAAAGCTTTTCTTAACTATACAAGCTGGTAATACTGGCTCCTCTGAACACCTGGTGTTATTCAACAGGCCCGGGACCCACCGAGGGGGAGAAACGTTTGGCCTCTGCCAGAAAGAATGAGAGACTGTATTCAGCCAGAACCTAAGTAAGAGTCGAGAAAAAGCTTACAAGCCTTTTAAAAGCGCGCTTATTCTATATCAGAAACGGTGACAGGCAGAGAGCAGGATCCCTGCACAGTCAGAGCGCCAGCGGAGCGCTCAGGGTCGCCCGTCACCACGCCCCGCCGGCGGCCCACGCCTCCTCCCGGGCTGTCCCACCTTCTCCGGGCTGGTCGGTTCACTCTCCGAGTAGCGGTGCTTGGGCAGCGACTGCGGAGGCAAGGTCCCGCCGGGGTGCGCCTGCAGCCAGGCTTTGGCCTCCTCATCTTCCTCGTCGTCGGTACTTTCCCTAGGCGGGCTCTCGTAGTTAAAGACCTCGTCCAGTTCCCGCCTTTCCTCTACCTCCTCGTCCTCCACCGTTACCACCTCATCCTCATCCGAGTTCTCAGGCTTCTCCACTTCTTCCTTCTCCTCCTGTACCTCCTCCTCCTCTCCTGCCTCCTCCTCCTCCTCCTCGAGCTCGCCGGGCCAGGGCAAGTCCTCAGGCTCCATGTTGGTGTCACGCTCCCCGAGGTTGAGGAGGAGGAGAGGGAAGGGGGAGGGAGGGGAGGGGAAGAGAACTGACTGGCGGTTGCGGCCTCACGCAGGCGCAAAGACCGCCGCCGCCCTGAGCCCCTCGCAGCGCTGCGCTGACGGGGCGGGGCCGGGAGTGAGCGCGCGTTGCTAAGGACGCCCCGCGGGGGCTGGCGGGAAGGCCCGAGAGGGGGGCGGGGGAGTGGTGACGCCTTGGCCTGGTCCTCGTCACCCGCTGGTATCTTGCTCACAGAAGTGTAAGCTCACAATAAACCCAGACTGGGCTCCTCTCACGGGAGGGGAGAACTTAATACTCGGCTGGGCTGCATGGAGGGGAGAGCATACCCTAGGACAAAATTATGACATACTTGCAAATGATAAATTTGTAAAGGTTGAGTGCCTAAGGTGTGACAGGCTGTATGATGTACACTTGAACTTTAAGGATAGTATAGGGGTTAGGTAAGGAATGGGCGCTGGTATCAGAGAAGTGGGGAGTTTGAATCTTGACATTACCCCTTGCAAGTGGTGTGACTGAGCCTGTATCGAATGAGGATAATGGCCCCTTGAATGGGATAATTATGATAATCAAAGGAATTAACCAATTCGAAGGACTTAGTGGTGGGTATTATTCGTTGACTATTAGGCAGTACTTTATTAAATATTTGCAGTTCCGTGAGACATATTATCATTTTACATTTGAAGAATCTAAGGCTCAGAAAATAACTTGCCCAAAGCCTCTTACCTAGAAGGTGGCTGGCTGAGTCAGTGCCATCCCAGGGCTCCTGTAAGTCTAGTAGTGGCCCTGGCCCAGACCTATCAGCTAGTGAAGGAGAAAAGAGCAAATGTTTATTCAGATAGTACTTGAGTTTTGGGGTTAGTCAATGACTTTGAAATGCTTTAGAAATAAAGATTTCCTGATCACAACAGGAACCCCTATAAAATGAATGTGCTAAATGAAGCACATTTAGATGCTTTGCTATTACTAAGGAAATGGCCATAACTAACGTGGAATCAGCAAATATTCTTCATGGTATTACCCGCAATAGCAGAGATAAATTGGCAATGATATTGAACCAACATCGACGGGTAATTTTTAGGGGTATTTCCAAAAATGTGTGTCTTATCTGCCAAAGACTCAACCCTGGCAGAACTGTAAACGTAGAACGTGGACTGGAGCCCAAGGCCTCAGGGCCCCTTTGCACGCCTCTCAGTGGATGACGAGTACCGCTGACCCTGGAACAACGTGAGTTTCAGCTGTGCAGATGCACTTACGTGCTGATTTTTTTTCAACAAATTCTGTAAATGTATTTTCCTTGTAATTTTCTTAACAATTTCTTTTCTGTAGCTTACTTTAGTATAGGTATATGGCATATAATACAGATAACATACAAAATATGTGTTAATCATGTTTATATTATTAGTAAGGCTTCTGGTCAATGGTAGGTTATTAGTAGTTAAGTTTTGCAGAAGTCAAAAGTTATGCACAAATTTCAATCGTGCAGGGTGGGAGGTGGGGGCTTCTGCTCTTTGCCTAATGGTTGAACTTCAAAACCTAATTAGCCCTGCCTGGTGTGGCTCAGTGGATTGAATGCCAGCCTGGCAGCCAAAGGGTCGCTGGTTTGATTCCCAGGTAGGGCTGAGTGGGTTGTCAGCCAGATCCCCAGCTGGGGGTGCATGAGAGACAACCATACATTGATGTTTCTCTCTGTCTTTGTCTCCCTCCTTTCCCGTCTCCCTAGAAATAGATAAGTAAAATCTTTTTTAAAAAATTAAGATTTCCTTATTCTATAAGAGATAGTTTTTTGCTCACCTTACTATGTGTCTAATGTGCCACAGACCTGAAAGGCTACTCGGTCTAGACCTGCCCATTCATGGGGCAAAGAAAATTGACCCTAGGGAAGGAGAGACATCGACGCCAGAAAAGAAAACCAAAGGAGAATTGACAAAATCAGAGAGGATGATGGTGATTCAGGTGAAGGGATCATCTCAATCAGGCAGGATAAGTGTGGGGATTTCTCATACAGCAGAGGAAAGACAAATGCCAAAAAAGATCCTTTACTCAGGTAAGTAAGTTGGTTAACAAATTGACTGAATTCATTTCCTTTTTTTTGTTCATGTTAATTGAAGTGTGGTCCACAGACCGCCTTCATCATAATTACCTGGGGTATGTGTTTTACGAAGAATCCCAGCTCTCATTGCCCAGAGAACAAGATTTAGGAAGTCTGGGTTGGCTCAGAGGGTCTGGTCTTTAATGCCATACCACCCCCAAGTAATGCGGACACACAGTAATGGTTGAGACCACTGCTTTCTTTTCTCTGTCAGACATTAAGGACAATACATTTCTTCTTCTCCTACTGCAGAAAGCCAGCCCTCTCCCTGCCACCTAGCAGCCAGAGCAGGGACATGTGATCTAGATTCACACATTCGTATGCTGCCATCTGTGACTTTGACTCTTAAGGGGGAAAGCA
>PVKM010006064.1:0-45473 GCA_004027735.1 Carollia perspicillata | reverse complement strand
TATTAATTTATTACCTTGGTCAAAATAAAGTCTCGATTCTCATGCTTGCTTACAGCTTCTGCTATGCCGGAGAAGAATCAAATGCTATCAGTTAAATTAGCGAGGACATTTTCACGGAAATTGATTTCTGGAGTCTGATCCCTGAAATCACTCTTCGTCCTTGTTGCTTTTCAGGTGCCCCATTAATCTTTATAGAACTCTATTGGCAGTGGTGCTGGCTGCTTTCACATGCAGAGCTGAGGGCAGATGTGAGTGAAACACCACAGCCCAGAGCTTCAGATCTAATTCAACAGAACTCACGTTAGGCCTTTAAACTAAACAGAAAATGATATAGACAGGGGATTTGTAAAGACAGGGGTGTAAATTACAATAATGGTGCTGAACTAGTCCCTGATGAAGCCGGTTCAGGGAAGAGCTCGCGTCTTGAATTACCTCCCTTGCCATTTTATGTGGCTTGCAATTTAATAAGAGCCATGCCTCAAAGCCAAGGAGGTGTTTCTCATCTAAATGCTGCCTCCTCTGGTGAATGAATATTTAGGAGTGTGGGCAGCAGCTAGAACAGCAATTGTTGGGAGGGGAAAAGAAGAAAGTGGACCCAAACCGGCAAACCACGACTGCAAAGATAAAAGGGGCTATTGATGAAATCGAAGTTTAAATTACTAAATAAGGTAAAACCATCAAAAATGCTACGGCATGACAATGTGTAGGGACAATGGAGTCAGTCAGGTTCCCTCATCCGATTTCTGGGTGACTATGACTCCGCAGTATCCGTATAACCTTGAGTAAGGGCCTGCATGCGCAGAATTAAGCTCTGTTATATGACCAGAAGGTCAAATGTTGGCACCTGCCGGCCCTGTGTTCATTTAGTGCACAAGGGAGTCGGGACTTTCTGCCTGCACCCTCGAGGATTGCCCCACCCGGAACAAAGGAACTTCAGATACCTCGTGGGCCCTGCGTGTTTTCTTAAGGGTGCCGGAATCCGGCGTTAACCTGCCTGGCCTCCAGTGCTTGCAGGGCATGATGCTTTGTTCCCAAACTCAAGCGCAGCTCTACTGGATCATCTGAGCCCTAAACTGATGATGCTTCCATAAAATGATTCTTCCCTTCTGAAAGAAAGAAAAAGATAAAATGTTGGTCTGGATTTTTAAAACTTCTAACAATAGCTGTAGTTCCCTCACAGGTAAGAAGGGTAAACGTAAAAATACTTAGGAAGAAGTAGGTTTGAAAATGTTGAAATGATTCCTAGAAAAACAAAGGCTGTAACTAGTTTCTTCTCTGGCCTGCTGTTTTCAAACTCCGTCACCATCATGGCTTCTTTCTTAGATTCAACTCTCATAGTAGAGCAAAGGGCAAACTATTTGTGAATGTAGGACACTCGGATGACTTTTTCTATCCTTATTATTTTAATTTCTGCACACAATCTAAATGGTGTAGTTCAGAAATATTGGTGAATTAATAAAAATATAAGGAATTCCGCAGCAAACGTTTACACATAACTGGGGCAGAAGTGACGATTCACTTGTTGAGTAACAAAACACCATAATGATTACAGCGATGACATTATTCCAGCGTGGGGGTTTCAGAATAAGTATGTTAAGCCTTGAGATACAATCCTTTTCTTCAAAGCAGCATCCTCTTTCATGTGAAAATGAGAGAAATTAAATATAGACAGACAGATAAAAAGGATTTACTCCATTTTCAAGGTAATTTATTTTCAGTGCTTAATTTCTTAGCTTTATTTTCTGTATTAAACTCTATAAAAGCTCTCTTGATTAAGTTCCCCCAAGTATCACTGAGTGAAGCAGTCCAAAATATACACAGTTTTGGTCATAAAATGCATTTTATTCCTCTTGTCAAAACAACAAAAGAAGTCAGGAATATATCTGAAATCACACCAAATGGACCCAGGGGAAGGAGAGATGGGTTAAAATGTTCTAATATCTGACATTCATGGTGAATAAGTGCATAAGCATGATTCAGACACTTATGCTTGAAATTCAACTAAAAAAATAACTTTCCGTTTTAAAGATTGTGTATGGGCAGGCTTTCCTTTTCATTTTTCCTCTGGGTATACTGATAAAACAGAACAAAACAATGAACTATTCAAATTCACACATCATTTTGCCAAAAAAAGATGTGAATGTTTATGTGAATTATATAGTACTGCCACTACAAATATTGTATAAAAGAAAATTTGGATGTATATTCCTATTGAAATCTTTAAATATGAAGTCTCCTTGTATGCATTGGTAAGAGTTTTTTTTAAACTACTTAAACATTGATCTTTAAAATCCCCATGGGGCTGACCCCTGACTTTGGTGGCTATGTGATCATCCAAGACATGATGGGCAGGGTGCCGATGTGACTGCACAGAGCGCTTCTGCGGGCAAAAAGACTCTTGAAGCAAGAACTCCAGCCAAAGTTGGTACCTTAGAAGGTTAACAATTCCCATGAGATTTCTGGTATACAAAACAAATGCATCTGAGCTCATTTCATTTTTATAACAACTTAAAGGTTCAGGTTAGATGAGTGATACTGTCTTCATGTCACCAATGAGTGGAAAAATGAGGTTTGGGGACATTATCTGACTTACATAAAGTCATAGATCTATTAAGTGACTTAGTTGAGATAAGACACCCATTCAGTCTACTGGGTTAATGATCTTTCCATTACACAAGTTTTTCTCAACCTTTTAACCACTCCCCTTCTTTTCTTGCCTTTTGGTGTGTGGGCTTTATGTTTTGAATTTTTTTAAATCAATTTAATGAAACAAACTTATCAAATAGTGTCCTGAAGACTTACCACAAGTAAATGTGGATTTCCCTTGTGGAGTGGAATGTGAAACAGCCTGTATGAACTTCTCACTATCTCAGGGCAGTCTGAAACTCACTGTACCAAACCCATCCCACCTCCCCCTGGAAGACAATCTCAGGGCTTATCGGTCCTTTACACACTGGTGTCAATTTGACAAGTTGCCTTCTGTAGCTCATGAAGCCTAGGCATGGTATTTGGATGACAATAGAGGGCTATGAAAAATTCCAGAGCCATCAGATGCCAGGGTAAAGACTACTGGAGGCAGAGAGGAGAATAGGGATAGTGTATGATTCATAGTTTTCCCCAGTGCTGTCCTCACTTCATATGAAAAATGAAAAGCAACCCTGAGACAATGGTCACAATTTGATGACTAAAGTGAATGGTTCACTACAGGTCAGATGGATTATTTTTAGCCTTCATAATGAGCAAATCAAATCATCACCTGATTGGCATGCAAGTAATGCACACCTGATTATAAAAGTAACTGAACATGACAGACAATGTAACTGTGCCCAATTAGCACTACATTTGTGTGTGTGTGTGCTAACTCATAAAAGCATCTTGTTGTAAACCCACAATGGCAAACTTCTAAAGTGCTGTTAAAAATGTAGCAGACCCTATGGAAAACAGTATGGAATTTTCTCAGAAAACTAAAAATGGATCTGCCTTTTGACCCAGCAATTACACTGGTAGGATTATACCCTAAGAACCCAGAAACACCAATCTAGAAGAACCTATGCACCCCAATGTTCATAGCAGCACAATTTACAATAGCCAAGTGCTAGAAGCAACCTAGGTGCCCATCAGTAAATGAATGGATCAAAAAACTATGGTACATGTACACAATGGAATTCTATGCAGCAGAAAGAAAGACGGAGCTCCTACCCTTTGCGGCAGCATGGATGGAACTGGAAAGCATTATTCTAAGTGAAATAAGCCAGGTGGTGAAAGACAAATACCATATGATCCCACCTTTAACAGGAACCTAAATAACAAAACAAACAAACAAGCAAAATATAACCAAAGATACTGAAACAGAAAACAGGCTGACAGTGACCAGAGGGGAGAGGGGAAGGAATTTCAGGGGAAAAGGGGAAGGGGTCACAGGAACAAGTATAAAGGACACATGGACAAAAACTAAAGGGAGTGGAAATGGGAGGGAGGTGGGAAGCACTGGGGGGGTGGACTGGGATGGGAGTAAAAGACAGAAAACTGTACTTGAACAACAATTAAAATAAAATTTTTTAAAAAATGTAGCAGACTCAATTCTCAACCAGAACATTCTGAAAATGCAATTTACTCAATAACAAGATGAAAGTGAGGAAGCTCCTGACTAATATAACAATGTTAACACTATATAGAGTTAGGAAAGGTAATTTTACTTTATTAATCAACTACACATTATGAAATACAGTTATGTCCTAAGTTAGCAATTAAATTCAAACAATACAATATCTAATATTCATAAAAGACATATTGCATGCAAATTAGCTTTATAGTTTTTGCATTTTCTTTTGCACCTTGCATAACTTTTATCTTGTACAATTTGAACTCTTTAATGTATCATGTCTTTTATAATGGATGGTCAGACAACCATTACTGTCTCATGCAAAACTGTGTTTTACCTGTTTAGCCAGACAAAATGAGAGCCCCTCCGTCATTCCTTGTTCTTTCATTTAATTGAATCTTTCAACAGGACTGCCCATTTTCCCTTTAAACTCTTCCTACACTTACCAGCTTAATGAATTCCTATTTATCATTTATGATCTTTGCAAAGTCTTTCATTATCTCCTCCCTTTCCACTTCAAGCAGCGCTAGCTACTCTTTTTTCTTTGATCTTGTGACATATTTTTTTGATAGAACTCCTCTATTATGGTCTTTTTCATATTTCGTTAGCTGTCTACAAACTGTCCATCCACCATCCCAATCCCAGAAAGAAAGAACCACAGCATGTTGATTTCTGAATCCCTGGAGTTTAGCTCAAAACCTGACACAGAGTGGGTGTTCAATAAATATTTGTTAAATAAATGTCTTAGGTCAGGCTTCCTCAAAGCAGAGCCTGAGACTGAAATTCTTTTGCAATGATTTATTGCTGGAGAACTCTCAGGAGAAACTGTAGGTAAGCAAGGGAAGTAGGATAGGAAACAGGGATAGGACCTAAGCAAATATACCATCAAATGAGGTCTTCCTTAGCTGATCCCCGGGTAGCTCTGGAGTGTGAGGGACACCCCACAGTTGTTGTCTCACGGAGCAAGAGGATTGGCCTTCTGTCTTTTATATCATTCTGTCAGGAGCCATGGGCCTCCTGAGAAAAGAGGAGACAAAAAATCCCAGCCATTTCCAAGCAAGACGGCTTAGTTTGATCAGCAAACCTCTAGAGAAGGGGTACAGTTTTGTGAAGTTATCCATCATCACTCAGAGCAACCAGGGGAGGGACCTGGATAAGGTAACAACAATGTCAAATAAAAAAATAGGCCCATTGTCCAATGTACTGTGAATAATGATCCATGTGGAATAGAATGACTAATGTGGAATACCGGAAAGAATTCAAGCTTAGCAGTCAGACACCTGGTCCAAATCCCAATTTTGCCTGTGTAACCTTGTGACAGGCCACCACACCACGCTCAGTCTCAGTTTTCCCCTCTGAGAAAGAGTGGCGATAAATCTATTTCATGTGACTCTGGTAAAGTTTAATATAACATTCCACTCGGATTCCGTGACAATGAGAGTCCTTCCCCACATGTTAGAAATATTTTTAAAATATAGGGTGCACAACAGAGAAAAAGCTAGACCAACTCTCTGTTTCAGCTCAAAATCCACGTTGAAAACCTTAGGTAAAGTTTCCCCTTTCTCAAATAACTTCATTGTTACTCTAATTTGCTTTCTTCAGAGCACTAGTCACTATTTAAAATTGTCTACAGTGATTACCTCTTTTGTTTTTTATTATCTGCTTTTCCCACAAAGTGAACTCTAATCCATTTTTTCCAGAAAACAAGTTTTATGTAAATAAGGTTTTAAATGCATTGCATAACATTAAAAAAAAGAAAAACTAAAGGGGACAAAAGCAGAAATTAGTTGTTACCCAGCATGGCATTGGACAGCTGTTACTAGCAGCAGCTCAGCTATGTGACTGACATATCAGTTTAACTAGTTAGCTTATCAGAGTAACTTAACTCTAATAAAACTTTGGTGTCCTACTTTGGTGTTTGCACATCAATTAGCTAGGATATGTCTGGTCAAAAGACTTGGGTGGCAAATCAACGTCCTATCACTTCCCTGGAGGGAAGGTAGCTGCTAAGCCCCACCCACCTAGATGTTCCACTACCAAAGGCTTCCTCTGGTGATGTAGCTGCCTTACCACAATCCTCTCCTCTCCTTAACTAAAGGCTGCATAGCTGGTGACATTCTCTTAGGGAAGGGACCTCTGCAGGGGGAGAGCCATAAGCTTCTGGACAGACACAGCCTTTCCTGATCATGGGGCTCTGGATGTGCCTGAGTGCTTTTTTTCAGGCCGGACACTGCCTGGCACCTACTGCTTGACCTCTTTTTAAATGAGGTACTTCTGTACTAGACAGCACGGCTCATTTCCATTTATTGCATGGAGTTACACTAGTCCAAGTTAAAAGCAGACCCAATGCTTACATCATACAAGCTGTAAGGTTTTTAAACTTGTGGCAAGGGACAGAAGGGAAATTCTAATCATTGTAAGTAAATCCTCACTTAAGGATTGGGTTAAGTGAACCCAAGCACTTAACCCCATGAACCTTCAGCTGGTGTCCTTAGCCAGTCCAGTCTCACACTGACTTGTATCAGCAAAGGTGTCGGAAGGGTGGAGGTTCTGGACAGCAGAAACAAAATCATTCCCTTTTCCTCCATGGAAACAGCCTTGAGAAAGTGGGAGTTGGTAGGGTGGGGAGATGGAGGGTAGGGGGTTGAGGAGTTCAAGGAATGGCTGCTGAGTCACCAGCAGCAGCTCAGTGACTGGGGCCAAATCCAATCCTTACAATAGCTGCTTCTCTCTTGTTCAATGCAGATTCTTTTGCTTAAAACCCCACCAGGCATACTGTTAGTAGTAAATACCACTAAGCCGGGGAGGGGCACCCCAGACACACTAAAAACAGAATTACCTTCTGGAGGGAGGGATCTTTGTAGTACATCCTTCCCCTGCTAGGTGAGTGTTTTAGGAACCCATATGTATCAGTGTTCCAGCTGGTATTGATGTGAGAGGCTGTGTTGGGCTTCAGTGAGTTTTTATTGAAGACTCTCAACATGTTAGCCCATTTCATGATGGATGATTTACAAGCACACCTGCCTACACTGCACTGAGTGTTCAGCAGTTTTTGACCAAAACCAGCCTGACCCCCATTCCCCATGCTTCCTGTTGGCCCAATCTCAGCCTTAGCAATCTTTTTGTTTGTTTCCCCAGATGAAACAATGTATTCAAATGGAAATGTTTCTGATGTGGGAGGGATGAAAAAAATGGCAGAAGCACTAGAAGGCATCAAATTGACAAGTTCAAAAACTGTTTTGAGCAATGGAATACATGTCTTGATAAGTTCATTGCATCAAATAGAGAGCACTCTGAAGGTGACTGAAGTTTAAACACGTAAAAATAAACACACAATTTCTTACAAATAAATTCTGTTTTTTGGGTCCCCCTTGTAAATTACTATGGTCTTGGTGATATTTTAAATTACCTTATCAAAATCTCACACTGGTCTTAATTTAGAATGGGACTAAATGTGTTCCCACTTAGTAGAGATCAAAGGCCACATCTGCTGTAGCTGTGTTGTGACCCATCTGAGCACACTTGGTCTCACAGACACATGCATGTCACTAGCATTATTATTCACTTAGCCATTAGTTACGACAGGTCTTAGCTGACGCACTTTCAGATTCCCAATTGAAGCAGTTTCACAAGTTGTATGCACTTTACAGTATTAGTGCTGGTTAGTGAGTACAGTCAGGAGAGACAAGACAAAGAATTGCCATATAGTTCTTGAACTAGTATGGTAACATAAAAATGATATTGCCTATTTGTATGGTGTTTCTATGTTTGATATTATATTTTATGTTGTGAATGTTTGAACAGTCATATGTTGCTTATGTTGCAAAAATGTTTCAAAATTTTTGGCTGGCCTCTCACTTGCTTTTTTCTGAGGTCTGTAAACATACATAAATATGAATTCATATTTTTCTAAATTATGACATCTTTAAGATGCTGTGGATTCTTAATTTGCTTCCTTGTGCAAGTTAGACATAAATAGCAATCCCACCCACTGTATTTCTTGATGCAGTATATTGGAACTTGGAACCCAGGATGACTAAAGTCTGAATTCTTAGTAATGCCAATGTCAATCAAAAGAACAAGGAAAGAAGAGGTTGGAGGTTTTATATAATTACATGAACACGTGCACGAATACCTGAGGACTTGTGGTATTTACTTGTATTTACCACTGACCCAGTCGCTGATGGATGTGGATGTATCAGTGGTAGCAGATTCCTCTTTTCCTCCTTCCTCCTCAATCTACTGATGTGCCTGCAAGAAGTGATTCAGCTCTGCCACTGAAGACTAAGAAAGTCAAAGAATACAGAATAACTGCCTGAGAAATAGAGTTTTTCTTTGGTTTTAGATGTTAATATATTTTTATAGTAACAATACCAAGGGCTGTATTCCCTCTATGCATTTTAATAGTCTTTTGGGATATGCATGAAAAAATTTCACAGAATACAAACATACTGCAGACCAGACAAATCTGATATCATGTATTATCAGGTGGTTTATCAAATATATTTGTTGAGAAAATAAAATATATTCAGTGATTTAAAGATTACACATTGAGTTAACTCTATTTTCAGTTTCATATCTAAATTTGAAATGGGCATGGTAAGTAACTAGACCCCATTTCATTTAACACCTGACATGTTTGCTCATTCCAAAGTGATAGATGACTTTTGTAAAGTATAACTGAGCCCATACTTTCTGAATTGGAAAATTGTTTCTCTTCATTTACCAAATTAATTTTATATGATAATTTAATGGGCAAAGGGGGAAAAGAAACATTGAAAGAGAAAATGAAAGCATTCATAAACTCTTAGAATGTAAAGGCCTTGGACTGTCAATAAAATGCACCTACTTTTTAAAAAAATAAATGTGTAAGACTGAAATGAAGTGAAATGAAATTCCCCAAACTTCTGCCAAAATTTCATTGCATTTTCTAATTAAACAACTCTTTTATGAACTTCTTAATGTGTCAGGCAACTTTCCTAACTGAATTTACTCCAAGAAATAAGCAAATAAGGAGTTTATGATTTTTATTCTACATCCTCGTCATTTTGGAAAACTTCAAAATTAGAAATGTGATTTTCATCCTTTGTTTTCTATAATCCTGCTTTGACATTGTGGACTTACAATAGGTACTGAATTTATCTTAACATTGACTTGATCCGATTATAATGTCATCGACCAAACTACTGTATATCTGAGGGTTGCTGTGACCGGTTGGGTTATCCACAGATTTGGCTGCTTCTGGATTTGCAAATATCACTTTTTATACCTCAACTTTCAAGTTTTCTGTGCTGTGTTAGCTTCCTAAATGTCTGATGTTCTTTGTGTCAAAAAAAAAAAAAAACCCACTAAGGCACATGAGATGTGCAATGGTATGACTGTTTTGGGATGATACCTGCAAAGTCCTTTAAATATCAATTTCTATTCTTTAAATAAAAATTATAAAAAAGAAATTCATTTTAAAATTTCAAGATAGTAACTGATGGGTCTCATGAGCAGTGCAAAGGTTACTGGTCTATGTTAAATGACGCTTATTTGGTTACACACTAATCTAATATCTACACATACATTAAGCACATTATATTACTGACCAAGCACAAACTGAGTTGGCCAAAAGTCTGTTTAGTTTTTTCCATACAATAAAAGACACACTTTTCATTTTCACCAACAACTTTATTGATTGTTTGAGTATGTCAGCTATATCCCATATGGTATAACATTAGTTGTTCTCAATTAATGTCTTGATTTCATCGCTGTAGACTTCAACTGGTCTACCTGATCATGGAGCAGCCTCCAACGAGAAATCTCCAGCACAAAACTTTGCAAATAACATTAAAATTTTCTTTTTTGTATTTTTTCCATTACGATTTAATCCCCTTATACCTGCCTCCCCCTCTGCAATCAACACACTGCTGTCCATGTCCAGGAGTCCTTTTCCTCTTTTGCTCAATCCTTCTACCCGTTACTCTCTCCCCTGCTTAGCTGTCATCCTGCTTTATACCTATGGCTCCATTTTGCCTATTAGTTTAGTTCATTCATTAGATTCCACAAATGAGTGAAATCATATGGTGTTATCGTTCTCTAATAGGCTTATTTCACTTAGCATAGTGATCTCCAGGTCCATCCATACTGTTGCAAAGGGTAAAAACTTTCTTTTTTTTTTATAGCCAAATAGTATTCCATTGTATAAAAGCCCCACAGTTGTTTTATCCACTCATCTACTGATGGACACTTGGGCTGCTTCCATATTTTGGCAGTTATAAATGGAGAGGGCTATGTAAAAGACCTGTACTCAGACAATTATAAAAAAGTGAAGAACGAAATTGAAAAAGATACAAATAAGTGGAAGCACATACTGTGTTCATGGATAGGAAGAAGTAACATCATTAAAATATCCATACTACCTAAGGCAATGAATACATTGACTGCAATTCCTATCAAGATTCCAATGACATATTTCACTGAACTACAACAAATATTTTTAAAAATTTTATGGGACCACAAAAGGCCCCACATAGCAACAGTGAACCTGAGAAAGAAGAGGAAGTTGGAGGAATCATGCTACTAACTAAATACCAAACTATACTATAAGGTCGTAGTAATCAAAACAGCAAGGTATTAACATAAAAACAGACACATAGGTCAATGGAACAGAATAAATAGCCCAGAAATAAACCCACACCTTTATAATCAATTAATATTTGACAGAGGAAGCAAGCACATACAATGGGCTAAAGATAGTTTATTCCATAAATGGTGTTGGGAGAATTGGACAGATATGCACAGAAAAATGAAACTAGACCATCATCTTATACTACACACACAAGTAAATTCAAAATGGATCAAAGACATAAATGTTAAACCCAAAACCACAAAAATCCTAGAAGAAAACATAGGCAGCAAAATCTTGGACATAGCTCATTACAATATTTTAACACATATATCTCCGCAGGCAAGGGAAACAAAAGAAAAAAAAATAAACAAATGGGACCAAACCAAGCTAAAATATTTTGTACACCAAACGAGAACATCAACAAAATAAAAAGACAACCCACAGAATGGAAGAACATATTTGTCAGTACAACTGGTAAAGGGTTAATACTCAAAATTTATAAAGAACTAACAAAACTCAAACCCCAAAAAAAACAAAAAACCAACTTGATTAAAAAATGGGCAAAGGACCTGAATAGATACTTCTCCAAGGAGGACATACAGATGCCCAGTAGACATATGAAAAGATGCTCAAAGTCACTAGTCATCAGAGAAATGCAAATCAAACCACTTCACACATGTCAGAATGGCTATCATCAACGACTCAATAAAAAACAAGTGCTGGCAAGGATGTGAAGAAAGGGAAACCCTTTTGCACTGTTGGTGGGAATGCAGATTGGTGCAGCCAGCTGTGGGAAGTAGTATGGAGATACCTCGAAAAATTAAAAATGGATCTGCCTTTTGACCCAGTGATCCCACTTCTGGGAATATATCTGATGGAATCCAAAACACTAATTCAAAAGAGCAAACCACTTTTGACAGATTTTATTAGTCACATCATCTTCCCATACATAGTATAAATTTTTTTGTTTCAGTTGCATTTTTACCTTTCTTGAAATAATAAAGCATAATATGCCAAAAATGTTGCATATTTTCTTTCTTCTTCAATATTAAAATGGCTACACAACAATTCTTAATTTTGGTATGTTTTTTAAATGCATGCTAATATGACAGCTGTCACAATACAATCTAACAAAATTGTTTTTGAATGAAGTTAAAGAAAACTAAGCACTACTAGAACCATATTATGGAAAAAGAAAACCAAACTAAATTTTTGGCCCACCCACTCCTTACAATACATCAAAGGTTTTAGTAAAGTAAATTATTATACTTTATTCAGTTTTCTTTTATTTGACTAATAATACTCTTTACCTTTCTTTGATCAAATGTGATACAGACAATAACAAGAACAAATTGCATAGAATAAAAAGTAACAGACATGGGTTAAAGGTCACAGCCATGTGATATTTTTCCTCTCAAAACAGCTATAAACTATGTTTCTAACTCAGGCACATGTCCAACTAATTTCCCTTTCCTACAGCTTTTGTCAGTTCTCACGTGGATTAAAACAATTCTTCCCTGTATGAGGTATTTTTCACAGTATTCAGAGTGACAATTTGTTTTAAGTTATACTGTTTACTCTTACTACACATGCAACATATATCTTGTTATACATTTAATAAGTATAGACAAGAGAAAAGTAAGGAAAATGTGTTCTCATTACTCATCACCATAGAAAGTAACTATTAATGTTTTCATGATATAATTTTCTCTTATAAGCACACCTAATTTGTAAAAATGGCATTGAAAATACATTTTGCTTTGTTAACTATCTTTGGCTTCTGACAGTCTGTTATAAAGGTTCCTCCAGTTCAACTACATTTTATTGTATGGTTTGAGTTTATTATCACAACTCTGCAATAGTCCTTCTCTTAACTAAACCATCCTTGAATGAATCGTGATAGTCTGTTTAATCTTCTACCCAGATTTTATATCGTCCCTTACTTAATTCTATCTGGTGCATGGTGCGCTTCCATGACCAGTGTTCTCACATGTCCACCCTGAATAATCTTCTTCTATTCTCTTTTGACTATTAAGTTGTTTCCACTCGTGCTGTATTTTCTTCAGGAATGTAGACCATCTGGTTATGGATCTCTTTTGTCACTTCATTATCACATTCTTTCAGGTCTTCCATCATTTTTGCGACCTTTTCCTCAGAATCTCGGTTATGTTTCTCAAACGTGCTTCCTACATCACAGGTTTAGGTTTTTTTCTTTTAATCATTAATTCTTGCAAAAAAAATTCCTAATATAATTTAAAATTCTACGATGAGATTTTCAAATTTCTTTCTTGAATTTTTCCAATGATTTTTATTGCCATATCAAAGCATTTAAATATTTTTCATAGAATTCATGTGTATATTTCCTTAGAATACAAAACAGATTTCATATCATTTTTACTTTGACCCTTGTTTAATATATTTTTAGAACTCTTTAAATAATTTGCCTTATTTATATTATAGAATAGTTTTAACAAGTACCCTATTACATTTTCCTCCAACAAAGAGATAACACCTCACCTTATATTTTTCTCCTAAATATTATAATTGCATGATCTTTACATCTGCTCACTCTATTGGTATCTTATGTTCAGATATGAAGGCTTGTTAAACTGGAGTCCTTCGGATACCAGCTTTCCACCTAACTTTCTATACAACTTGACTTCACATAGGTATGCAGTATCATTGTATTCTTCAAATTGCTGTTGTCATTTCACAGGGAAGAACACTGTTGTACCAGAGAAAGGCTCTCAAAGCATTGTATTACATTCTACCAAGATAGAAAAGGGCCCATTGTGAAAACCCTCTTAGGAGAAGCTCAGCTGCTTCTGGCAAATGTGTGGTGCTTCCAGCACAGAAGGTTCTGAGTGCTGTTGAATATCTCTTAGTTATCGACCTGGCACAGGACACAGGGAACAAGAATTGTACCTTTCAAATTTAAAATCTTACAGTCACTTTTTAAATGAATAATTAAATGGCCAATGAAAGGTGAATGTTCAATAAGACACTTCTATTCCATATTAAAATTATGCCACATCTGTTCTTTCTCTTTAAACACTTTCTTGTATAACATTTAATTTTCACCAGTATCTCCTTATATCTTTTCTTTCTTCTTACAAAAGAATAAAATCACTCCTTTCTACATTTCTTCCACAATATATATATTGAAAATCTTCTTAATGCCAGGCATTATGCTATGTATTGGGAAACACGTAGATGAATGATATTGTCTATGCCCCCATCGCAGTGTGTCTGCATTTGGGAAAAGCAGATACGCCCTGTAAATGGTTGTGTGAGGCAGCCATGTGCTGCAGAGCTGTGAAGGGCTGAGTGGTGTAGGGAGAAGATGCGTGGGGTGTCACCTTAGAACGGGACTGCCAAAAACCACCCTTATGAAGGAACTGAATAACAGTAAAGCTTGTTACAATAATGAAGAAAAATCATTCCAGAAAAAGAAAGAAAGAACAAAATCATCTTGGCTTCAAGTTTCTGGTCTTTTTTTAAGTGCAGATATCTATGTATGTGTGTATCTATCTATCTTCATATATTTGTGGTTATATATGTATATATGATGATGATGATTATTATTATTATAATCTTCACCTGAGGACATTTTTCATTGCTTTTAGAGAGATAGGAAGGAAGGAGAGAGAAAGAAATATGGATGTGAGAGAGAAGCATTAATAGATTGCTTTCACATATGTGTCTGGACTGGGAATTGAACCTGCAACTTAGGTATGTGTCCTGACTGGGAAACTAACCCACAACCCTTTGGTTACTGGAGGATGCGCCAACCAACTTAGCCACACCAGCCAGGACTACTTATATATTATTATATATTAACATATATAAGTAAAGATATATGTATATGTAGAATACAATCTTTCTCTATACTGTATTTCCTACTTTTTTACAAGTTAAACTAACACTTTTTAAAAGGTTATTTAATGAATGCTTATAATATATAGTTTAAATATTTTCTGCTTACTTTTCAATAACATTAAATTCAGTTGTTAATTTCCTGAGAACTACAACAAATAGAAATGTCTTCTAAACTTCTGTGTTTTTTTAAAGGTTTTATTTATTTATTTTTAGAGAGGGGAAGGGAAGGAGAAAGAGTGAAAGAAACATCATTGTGTGGTTGCCTCTTGCACTCCCCCTACAGGGGTCCTGGCCTGAAACCTAGGCAAGTGCCCTGACTGGGAATTGAACCGGTAACACTTTGGTTCACAGGCCGGCACTCAATCCACTAAGCTGCACCAGCTGGGTATAAACTTTTTATATTAGGATATAAGAAAACATACCATTAATTCAGATTAAAAAAATTTTAAAACTAAATTTTAAAATTATACATCATAATGCAGCTTTTACTTAACAGTCATTGTACACCATAATGAACAGGTTACATTTAGTTGTATAAAAAATATAAAGAATATTATGCCTTTTTAATTGTAATTCACCTGATGACCCTCTGCGATGAGTCTAAAGGATTCAAGATACAGTTTGTCCGGAATATCATTAGTTCTTTTACCTGGAGAATAAATTAAAGTTATTTACTATAGAGAGGATGATGTGGCATTAAATCATATGAACCATCACCAGGAAAGCAGATAGCACACATACCTGCTCACTGACTTTCTGTAATCTAGCTCAATGGTTCTCAAACTTCAGTGTGTATTAGAATCCTCTGAAACCTTGTAAAAACTCAGATTTCTATGCATTTGTTTCTTTTTTGTTTGTTTATTTTGTTTATTAGATTCTACAAGTAAGTGGCATCATATGGTATTTGTCTTTCTCTGACTGGCTTATTTCACTTAAAATAGTGCTTTTTAAATTCATCCATGCTATCACAAAAAGTAAGATTTTGCTTCTTTTTTACTGCTGAGTAATATTCTGCTGTGTAATTGTATCAAAGCTTTTTTATCCATTCATCTTTTGATGGATACTTGGGTTTATTCCAAATCTTGCCTATTATAAATAACACGATGAACATAGGGGTGCATACATTCTTTTGACTTAGTGTTTCTGGTAAAGGTGAAGGTTTTAAGCAACACACACACACACAAACAAAAAACTCATAGAAAGAGACAACAGTATGGTGATTACCAGAGGGAAAGGGGGTGGGGAGAGGTAGAAGGAGGTAAAGGGGTGATATATGGTGACAGACAGAGGCAAATTTGGGTGGTGAACACACACTACAATATAGAGAAGATGTATTTTGGAATTGAATACATGAAACCTATGTAATTGTTTTAACCAGTCACCCTAATAACTTCAATAAAATTATAAAAATTAAAAAACAAAAAAAACCCAAATAAATAAAAAACTCTCAGATGCCTGGCCCCATCCTCAGTGTCTCATTCAGTAGGTCTGAAGTGGGGCCTTGGACTTTGCATTTCTATCAGTGCCCAGAGGCTGCTAATCCTAACCCCATTTTGGTAACTATAGTTCGAGGGAAGTCTGCTTCAAAGGAAATTTATTCAGAGAATAATTTGGAATTAGTGTGGATATAGGGGTACGAGAATGTACCACTTCACGTGGTCAGCCAAAATTTACTTCAAATAGAAAACTTATATTTTTCCCCTCTTGCCTCTCCGGCCAAAGGCATACAAATACCTCTCTTATTCGAGGGGGATACATTCTAAGATGCTCCGTGGATGTCTGAAACCATGGATAGTCCTGAAACCTTTATATACTCTGCTTTCCCTCTCCATATCTACCTATGGCAAAGTTTAATTTATAAATCAGTCACGGTAAGAGATAAGCAATAATAATTAATAATAAAATAAGGTAATTAATATAACAATATAATAAGTTATGTGAATGGGGTATCTCTCTCTCTCTTTCTCTCAAAATATCTTATTGTACTCTACTTACCCTCCTTGGGATGACGTAAGATGATACAATGCCAATATGAGTAGATGAAGTAAAGTACTCACAGTGACAGGCAATTTCAAATATGAATTATTTCCAGAATATTTATTTAATGTTTTCAGATCACAGTTGAAAGTTAGTAACTGTAATTCCAGAAAGCAAACCCACAGATAAACGGGGACTATATGAGTGATCTTTCCAATATGTAGAGTTAGGACAGCGTTATGAAGAACTATGAAGCAACTACTCATTCACCTCAAAGGAGCTGTATTTTATTTTCCTTTTCCATAAGCCAGAGAGTGAATTGAAGTTCTGGGAATCAACACATTTTTTGATGAAAGTTAAGTGCAAAAGATACCAAGGAAATTGTGAAACACAGGTAATCATACCTCAACTGGAGGGGAGAAAAAGGACCAGCATGAAAATGAAATGGTGTGTGTGACTTAGCAAATATCCAAGATTATGATGGATGTGGTAAAAATTGTTCAAACCTCCTTCTTACTCTACCGTATAGCGCAGATGATGAGTGCGTTCTATTTTGTTAGAGGACACAACCATTGGAAAAGAAAGCAAAAGAAAGAGAAAATGGGGAATGGCCAACCTGTCAGTAGTGCCAGTGGCCGTGCAGGTAAAATCAGGCCATGAAAATGTTTAGCTAATTTTAGATCACCATGGTAGATTAAAGTCTGTACACTCTTCAATTTCATTATACCTATTTCTCTTGGAATTGAACAAAACATATTAAGTCAAATTAGGGTTACAAAGTTAAGCAATTTCAACCAACCATATGTCTCTTCTCCTTTTTTCTCATTAACTGTGAATTATTTGATTTGGTGTTCAAGGTAATTTTAAAATAATAAAATATGAGGTTGGTGCATTGCATTAATAATCAGATTTACCTTCTGCTGAAAATAATGAAAAGTGACAAGAAAATAAATCTTTAATGATGTGAAAAACTAAGGAGAAAAGTCATTACTCAGCATGCTAACTGTACATTTTAGATTTATCACTTTTTACCGCTTTTTTCATTTACACATCTGCCTCCCCAAATAAACTGTGAACTCCTAGAAAGCAGAGATCCTGATTGTTAGTGGTCAGTATATGTTTATCAAATGAGTGGACGAAGGCACACTCAACCGGGTAATTTTAAATAGCTCTGTTTTTACCAAGGAGGAAACTATGTAAGGGATGCCATAGGAAAACACTGAATCTTGGAAAAGAGATCCCTGGCCTTCTGAATTTGAGTTTAGGGTTCTAGAAACTATAAAATAAACACTAGGTCCACTCAGGACTGATTTCAAAAGTTCTATATAGAGCTACCATTCAGATTAGGCTTGACTGACGAGAGGGAAAGTATGTAATTCATTTCAATACCTGAACCCACATTTCTGATTGTTCTTATAAAATTGAAGTGGCTCTTCAAATTTCTGATTCTGACAAATAGCTGTATCGAGTGTTCAGTTTCAGGGCTCTAGCCTTTGTGTTTGCTGTCAGTTGCCTTTCTCCGGTCATATATGTATTTGTGGCTCCCTCCGTCTCTCTGTTCCTCCACCTCTCTGACTCCAGTGTTTCCTCCCCAGAGCCTTCCCTGACCACCCTGCCCAAAAAACATCTGCTTTGCTCCTGGACTCTCTATCCCTCATTCTGCTCTCCTTTTATAGAATATCACCCTGCGTAAATATTTACCCTGGAGTGAAAGTCAAGATATTTAACTCCTAGAGACAGCACAGGGTGCCAACCCCATCAATCAGAGTGGGTGCTCACCAGGTTCCTATTGGTCTGGACATTAATTCTTCAGCGCCTAGATCAAGAGGAAGCCTGAGGGTCCCTGGGAGGATCTAAGTGCAGACATGTCCAGCCTGTGGCCCATGGGCCACATAGTGCCCAGGATGGCTGTGAACGCAGCCCAACACAAATTCATAAATTTGCTTGAAACATTATGAGATTTGTTTTGCTCGTGTTAGTGTTTGTGTATTTAACATGTGGCCCAAGACAACTCTTCTTCCAATGTGGCCCAGAGACGCCAACTGAGTAACACCCCTGGTAGGAGATCCGGGATGAAGAAGGAAGGTGCCCTTGAGGAAATACTTACCATGAAGTACAGAAATAGTTCAATATTTTCATGATCCACACACCATCCCAGCTCATTCCTGACATTTTTGTTTGTGCTTTTGAGTCTGGATCCCCTGTCTCCAGAATATAAGCTCTGTCTTGTTCACCAACACTAAATCCTCAGGGCCCAGAACAGTGCCTTTCATACAGTGGGTACAAAATAAACATATGTTAAATGAACGAATAAAGAATAATATGCAAGAGATTTACATGGCACAATGGAAAAATCTTAGAATTTCTCACTTCTTTTTTTATTATAGAAATATACTTCATCAAAATGTATGAGTCGTGGTTTAATATTTTGACTAATATTTGAATATAACATCTTTTAATTTAGTAGTAAATGCATTCTCAATTCTGCGTGTGCAGATAACTGCCCAGCTGCATTCTGAGAGAAACAATAGTCAAATACTTTAACACAGCACTTCATGTTTAAAATGTTTTGAACCTGTAATACATACATATATTTTTATTTAAAAATAATAGGCTTGTTCTACTAATTATTTTATGTATACTATATTCCAAAATAGAAATATTAAAATATGAAAGAATTCAGCAATATTCAACATTTATTTTATGGATTACTTTATTTTTCCAAATTTCATACTAAAACTATTTCATTGAAACCAATAATAATGACTTTCAATGTCAGCAATATTATTTACTCTATCTCATTTTTCTGGAAACTGTTGCTATAATATTTTGTGATACAAGTGGACAAAATTGCTGGCTGTAAATTAATTCATTTCATTTTCATGGCTCTCACAGCTGAAAAAGATAACATTACAAAGATACAAAGATCTAAATACAAAAAGAAATCATCAGCTATGCTTATGAAATCATAATTTAAAATTTTTTCCATCTTTCTGAGCAATTATGGACTTTTGTTAAAATTAAGCTCATCAATTTCTATCTTTTCTTATGTCTACAAACCCTTTATTCAAACAAGTTAGGAGGGGTGAAATGGTTATATTTTCATCAAATTATTTAAACCCCCCGAAACTTCTCATTTGGGATATGGCAAAACAAATTAAAAAATCTGCTTTTCAGTTGTTTCATATTAATGTGTATGTAGATGGCTCTCTTAGGCAAATTTTGGGAAGTAATAACCTACCTAAGACAAACATCTTCAAACAACTCTTTCCAAAGTGTTCTTCGTAACATGAATGTTTTTGGAAAAAAGTTTCTTTCTCATAATTTTAAAACATGGCTTTTACATTAAAGGGACTAATTGTGTTAATTTTTTTCTAAGGTATATTCTGGAACCCGTGTGATATCTAAATACGGCCCTCCTCAACAGAGCATTTTGCTATATTAAATATCTTAAGCTGAAGGCATTTTAATTTAAAAGCACAAAGAAGAAAGTCACTGTGAACTTCCCCTCACATTTCTTCCCTGGAACAGATCATAAAATTCCCACGCGAAAGCCTCTCTCCTTGTACCCGGAAGAGCAAAGACCTGCTGTTGGTCAGAGACAGGGAACTTGGGACCAGGAACTCTGCGCAAACAAGCCTCCTTAAACTAACCCTAATTTCGCTAGTTACCTCTCCTTTTGTCTTGTCCATTGTTCACGGTTTCTTTCTTTCTTTTTTTTATGTAAAAGGTATAAAAGCATCCTGCTCTGGTCAATTGTTTAGGAATTTATTCTCTTGTGAAGTCTCCCATTTACATGTGAAAGTTCAATAAAATGTGTATGTTTTTCTCTTGTTAATCTGTTTTGTCAATTTAATTTTTCAAACCAGGGAGCCTAGGAGGTTGAAGAAAAGCTTTCTTCTCTCCAGATGATGCTACTAACCACTGAATTTAAAATATTGTCTCACATAACTTGACATCATCAGTCCTCATCTTATTATAAAGTATTGTGAAGATACTGTGATTGTAGGCTTGTACAATTATAAATCCACACAAATTATATATGTGTTCTGCAAGGTGCCACATGCACCGGAGGGGAATGGCTGGGCCTGTGGGTTCCACCAACACCTCTACTCCTCCAAATCCTCTTTCTCTTGGTAAAACTTGAGTGTGGAGGTGACAAGTGACTTTCTGACAAACAGATCAGTTAAAAGCACCAAGGTCAATACATTAATTAAATTAAAATGAAGCTTAATTCCTTCCTCCTGTTCAGAAAAAAAGCTGAAATGGAATTCCAATACTAACTTCCCATACCCCAAAGCAAGTGTTTGTAACTGCTGTGAGTGTCCTCCCCACCGTGGAGAGGGCCTTGTGGTATTGAGAGATATGACCACAATTTACTGCTCCTAAATATTTTGACTGTGAGCATTCTAATTCAAAACAGATTCTCTTTCTTTGTAAAATTAGTCCACTATAAAACTACACAGACAGTTTTTTTCTCTTTAAAATTTTATTTAGACAATCCTCCTTTGTGCAAGAAAAAAAAAGATTCAGACCTGTGTTTCTAATTTTTACAAGAGTTTACTATGTAATTACTAATCAGCTTCATTTTCAGGCTGCTTATTTGAGTCTTCATATTTAAAAAAAATAAAATAAAGCTCCATAGAAAATTAGATTAGATAGAGATTAGAAGTTGATATGTACTAATGTCAACTCTTACATCCTTTCTTATTTAAGTTTTCTTTTCTAATATCCTTTCTCCATTTTACTAAGCTTTAAAAATTCAGTATTATCATATGTGGTGCTGGTAGAGATATCTAAATATGAATTATAGCTGTTTCTTTTGCTGCATTTATTTCAATATTTTCTAATCAGTTTTTTAAAAGGGCTCTGGGGTTTATTTTAGCCATATACTTCAATGATTTTAAACATCACAGTAACTTTCATATTTTAAGATTGTAGGTGCAAAATACCTCAAGTTGTGACTTGGTAGGATTTCTCTACTGGTGGCCTGTTGTAAGGTGACAAATTGTCTGAATGATTTGAAGGCAGATTAGTTTTGCAGATTGTTTATTAACATACTGGCACAGCGGTGAGGACAAAGGGCCTGCTTCCTGCTGGGCTCCGCATAAATTGGATCTCCCTGTGAAACTGGGAAGGGAGCAGGTTAAGGAGGTCGGAGCCCCCTGCTCTGCAGTTGAGAGCAGCACTCGAGCGTCTGCATTTACGATCTCTAGGAAATGAGGCAGAACTAAAACTTTTTCTGAAGGATTCAATCAAATTCACATTTTCCCCTTAACTATTTACATAAAACATGCCTAGGAGGAATAAAAAGATCTCTTGAACACAATATTTCTGTTTTTATCAGTGTGTACACCTGCATACACTTTTGTGTGTATGTCTGTATGGGAAGGATATTTATACATTCAGTGGATAACTTATTTTTCTAATATGATTTATATAATCCAAGCCAAGTCAAGCACAGGGTTAACAAATAACTCTTCCACCACCTAAGAAGACATGAAAATGAAGACCACACGTTACACTTTGGCTCAGTATCAGTTGAGTTTGTTATTTCAGGATTCCAGCCTTCCCTCTGCACAACCCTGGACTTTCCTTGGATTTCTAGTCAGGCTTTTAGAGTGCAATTGACTGTATTAAATCGTCTCTTCGAGGCAATAGTGACAAGCCGGAAAGACTGAATAGTTTTCGTCTGTTAGGATTTTGCAAACCACTATAAAATTCTCTTTAAAAACTGAACCCCAAAGGCAGAGTACACCCAAAGCCAGAGGCCAGGCCAGCAAGGCGGCGAACCCCAGAGGATGCGTCATGCTGTTTACACTTAACGCTTAAGTATCGACGGGATCCAGACTCATTTTGGATTTTATTTCCCAAGCACATGGCCAGGTTTTCAGTTTTGGTTCACTTTCTTATGTTCACTTGACCTGTCCTATCAGGTGAAAACCAGCCACAGCCAGTGGACAATGAAAGTGACGTAGCACTAACATGGGAGTTGGAGAAGATGGGCTTGGTTCCATTCTAGCCGAAAAGTGAGGCCCCCCCTGCAATGGGAATCCAGAGGAAAAGCTCAACAATATGGGGGAAATAAAAATCAGTTACAATGGAGATCGCTGTGGGGTTAACCGATCGCAGAGTTAGGGAAGATATTTTGATTTAATCCAGGGAACTAAGGACAGACTCATAGGATCTACCCAATGCTGTGTCGTGTTGGAGGTGCGATAGCAGAGGGTCTACAAAGAATCCATTGAAAATGTGATCGATAGGTAAAAGGAGCCACAAACTAATTCTAGGAACCCTAGTTTTATACTGCAGACTTCTCTGTTTTATGGCCTAACATGATCTTAGGAAATCCAGAGATGGACCTTGTAAGCACCAAGATGGCCTTAAAAGTGCCAGGTTATGTCTGTAAAAATTAACTGTGTGAATTTCATTATGTTATTTAAACTCTCTCTTCATTAATTTAGATGCCTGCTTTTAAAAAGGAGTATTCATCGGATCAAAAGGCAGTTCCAGTTTTAATTTTTTGAAGTATCTCCACACTGCTTTCCACAGTGGCTGCACCAATCTGCATTCCCACCAACAGTGAAAAGCGTTCCCCTTTCTCCACGTCCTTGACAGCATTGTTGTTTGTTGATTTATTAATAGTAGCTGTTCTGCCAGGTATGAAGTGATTTTCATTGTGGTTTTAATTTGCATCTCTATGATGATTAGTGACAGTGATACAGGGTGCAGCCAAGAGGGGGGCCCCAAAAAGGGATTTAGAATGGGGCCCAGAACTCAAGGTGTCTAGGAAATATTAGAGAGACATATAAGATGTCCTCACCCCTTCCCCCACAGGTGTGAGTTGGGGGAAGGGACAGACACATGGAGCAGGGCATGCAGGGCTGTTTCTACAGGCACAGCCTTGCAGCTAATCCACGGCATGGTCATTTAACATATCTATGGCCTTTGGTGGGTCACTTGGATATGTTAAATAGCTGTGGTCATGCTTGGAGCCAGGGGGATGGAAGTCACTCCCCTGCAAGATGTAAGTGGGGGGCAGGTCCCCCGAGTTACAGTGCCTGCATGGGAGCTGGGTCACTACTTTAAGTCTGTATAGCCTTAAATAAACATTTCCTTTCCTTTTCACAAATCTCTGGCATTGAGAGATGTCTTTCCAATTGGCTGTGGACAGACAGATGAGCCCAGTAGGTGGTCTGGACAGTATTAGTATACCATCCTCCGGAGTCCAGGCCCCTGTGTATATGTGATTGTTCTGTAACAACAGTGAGCATCTTTTCATATGTCTACTGGCCATCTGCATGTCTTCTTTGGAGAAGTGTCTATTCAGGTCCCTTGCCCATTTTTTAATTGAGTTGAGTGTTGAGGTTTGTAAGTTCTTTATAAATTTTGGATATTAACCGCTTATCAGATGTATCAACAAATATGTTCCTCCATTCTGTGGGTTGTCTTTTCATTTTGTTGATGTCCTCCTTTGGTGTACAAAACATTTTAGTTTAATGTAGTCTATTTGTTTATTTTTTATTTTGTTTCCCTTGCCTGGGGAAAGATATGTGATAAAATATTGTAATGAGGTATGTCCGAGATTTTGCTGCCTATGTTTTCTTATTGGATTCTTATGGATTCAAGTTTAACATTTATTGCTTCATCCACTTTTTAAAAGATTTTATTTATATTTTATTTTTTAGAGAGAAGAGAAGGGAGTGAGAAAGAGAGGGAGAGAAACTTCAAGTGTGGTAGCCTCTCATGCGCCCCCTACTGGGGACCTGGCCCACAACCCATACATGTGCCCTGACTGGGAATCAAAACAGGGACCCTTAGGTTCACAGGCCGGCACTCAATCCACTGAGCCACACCAGCAAGTGCTGACCCATTTTGAATTTATTCTTGTGTCTTTTTAAGAAGGTGGTCTAGTTTTATTTTTCTGCACAAATCTGTCCAGTTTTCCCAATGCCATTTATTAAGTAACTATCTTTAGCCCATTGTATGTGATTGCTTCCTCTTT
Organism: Carollia perspicillata; assembly: GCA_004027735.1. Classification (NCBI taxonomy): domain Eukaryota; kingdom Metazoa; phylum Chordata; class Mammalia; order Chiroptera; family Phyllostomidae; genus Carollia; species Carollia perspicillata. Next base: position 20,897 of record PVKM010006064.1, on the reverse strand, counting down.
TGAATATTAATTGACTATAAAAGTGTGGGTTTGTTTCTGGGCTCTCTATTCTGTTTCATTGATCTATGTGTCTGTTTTTTATGTCAGTACCATGCTGTTTTCATTGCTATGACCTTATAGCATAGCTTGAAATTAGGTAGTGTGATTCCTCCAACTTTGTTCATCTTTCTCAGGATCACTATTGCTATGTGGGGCCTTTTGTGGTTCCATATAAATTTTGAAATATTTGTTCCAGTTCTGTGAAATACATCATTGGAATCTTGATAAGAATTGTGGTGAATTTGTAGACTGCTTTGGATAATATAGACATTTCAATGATGTTACTTCTTCCTATCAAAGAACAAGTATTGCTCCCACTTATTTGTATCTTTTTCAATTTCTTTCTTCATTATTTTATAATTTTCTGAGTACAGGTCTTTTATATCACCAAGATAGAGAAGCAGCCCAAATGTCCATTAGTAAATGAGTGGATAAAACAACTATGGGATATTACACAATGGAATACTACTTGGCTGTAAAAAAGAAGAACATTTTTACCCTTATGACAGTATGGATGGACCTGGAAAACATTGTGCTAACTGATACAAGACAAATCAGAGAAAGACAAATATGATTTCAGTCTTTTGTGGAATCTAATGAACAAACTAAACTAACAAGCAAAATGGGGACAGCCTCATAGATGCAAAGCAGGATGACAGCTAGTTGAGAAAAGTGGAGGATGTGGAGGGAGTGAGCAAAAAGGCAAAAAGACTCATGGGCATGGACAACAGTGTGGTGTTTTTTGGAAGGAGGAGCATGTAAGGGGACTAAATACTAATGGAAAACCACAATAAAGAACAAATTTAAAAAATAAAAAATAAAATGAAAAAATAAAACACTGAAAAAATGGAGTGTTAAATGCTTTTAGATTATAGAGGTATGCCTCTAAGGATAAAATAAATGCTGTAGCAGAACTTTAGGTATAAAACTGCTGCATTCAGTAAAAGTGTACCTAAATCTTTGAGGGAGCTGAACATTTGAAGGAAAGATATAGGAATAAATTTTTTTAAAACAAATATTTATTTCCTTAAATAGCTCAGTAATATCTGATTGAAATAAAGTATGCTACTTCTTAGGTCTTCATTAAGTATGTGATCATGTCTTTTCATATTTAGGCATATTAAATTTTTACAAAATTATTATAAAATTTATCATATTAGGAAGGATGCCTCCAAAAGATGGCAAGAAGCTTTTAGAAGCAGGCATGATTACAGAGAAAAATAATAGTTCATCAAAACAAAAGAAATGAAAAACTAAAAAATAAATATTATGAAGTACCACAAGGAGAAAAATAGCAATGGTCTGAATATTGACAAGGAATCAGTGAAAACATTAAAACTCCACACAACATTTTTCTTTAAATACTTGGAAATATGTGACCACATATTTACACTAAAATAATTATAATTTTTAAATGACACTTGCATATTTGATCATTTTTTTAATCTTCTGAGACATTTGGCCATGATGACCTGAATTCTTAATGGTCGTATGAGTAATAAAATATCACTGAGTTGTTAAAATGATCAATTATCTATATTAACCTTATATAGGTGGGTTATCTATGACAAATTTTTAATTGTGGGTCAAGTTTTACAGTAACATCTAAAACTCGTTAAACTCTCTTCCACTTATTCAAATAAAATTTGCTCGGGAATGTAAATGTTCCTTAATGTTAATCAAACAAATATATTTAAAGAAAGTTAACTACCCATGCAAATATGTGACTTACCACTTTCTTTAAGTCATTGAAACCTCACTTTACCAATAATAAAAACATCATTCCATATATGTGGTGTCCTGACCCCCGAGGTGCCTTAATTAGCCAACAAATAATCTTCAAACCAATTGCCCTAAATCATCTTCATGTTCTTGTTTATTCTTTTCAACATGGATTCAGTTACTTCCCAAGGGAGTAGTCAAGACAGGAACCTTCAGGAACCAGTGGAGATGAGGTTTCTGTGTCATTTATCTGGGAACTGGATGGCCTCCTCGGTCACCTGTTGTCACCGGGAACCATCATACACCATGATAGTGGCCATATTTTAAAATCCTCACATCTGTCAATCCAAGCATTACATTAGTAGCTTAAGATCACAGGTCTAAAATTATCTAACTCAGAGTCCACCAGACTGCAAAGCCCGTGTTCTTATTGTTATTCAAATATAGGACTTTTCCCTGGTGACGTTGCAGAGTAGTCTGTGTGCTTAATGCAGGAAGAGGAGACTCAGACCCAACAACACCTTCCTTAATGTGAACACCCAGTGGGGATGGAGATGGGAAATGTTGTTAGGAGAGAAACTGGGTACACAAATAATGATTAATGTCAAGAAAATACAATAAAAGAAACATATTGTAAAATGAGAAAGCTCATTATTTTTATATTGTCAAATGAGAAAAGTCATTATTTTTTCTATCACAATTTTTCTCATGGAATGACTGCATATGAGATAAAAAGTAAATAATATCAGACTGTCTCTAGAGAAAAACTGTAAGTGAGTACAATTAATGATGAAATGGACAAACATAATATTTGATTTCTCAGATATATTATATGAAGTACAGTGAAGTTAAAATTAACTTCTAAAAACATAATTTGCATAGACCCACAAGGCATTTCATATACATATATTTCATAGTTTGTGCTTAAAACTACAACTTAATAAATTTTATTTAAAAAATCATAGCAAGGATTTACTGAATAACACTCACATGTGAGATGTTGTTCTAAGAGCTTCACATGATTTTTCATTTAATACTCAGGATAATCTTTTGCAGTAGGTATTTTTATTGCTACCTTTTTTACATTTGATAAAAACTATGTATACTGTATATAGAAAACTTACCTACATTCTCCATAGATTATAGGGCATATATCCAGAGTTTTAACCCAGGTCTGTCAGTTTTCAGAACCTACACTCTTTATATTTTTTGTAAATGTCATTTTCTATACATTATTAAAGTTCTATTAAAAAACATTCAAATATAAATTAAAAACATGAAACAATGGCCATATATGTACACAGAAAATAATTGCTGATTAACTGAATAAATGAATTAATGGTGGCATTAATCTTTAAAAAAATTAAAACTTTATACAGAGAAATACAATAATTTTCATATGAATAACAATAGAATGCATGTATCTGTAAAGTTTCTAAACATTTTCCATACTTCTATTATTGCTTGTTCATGACAACATCCCTGTGTGGTGAGCATCTGTCTTCTTAGTCCACTTCATTGATGAAAATACTGAGGCTCCATGTCATTACTTTGTCCAAATTCATACCACACAGGGAGGTAAAATCTCCACTTGAGTGAAGGTCATACCACACCCAGTCCTCATCCCATACACACGTTGGCCTTGGAATCAGTCACATCAAATCTATCACCTTACTTTTCCCTGACTTCTAATTTGCCCTAAACATACATGTTCTAGAAATAAAAATTCTTTTTTTACCTCTTTTTAGAATTTTATGTGATCACATCCATTTTATAATCTTAGTCATTATATCAATGCTCTGTGAGTCCTTCTCTACTGCTCAGAAGCCCAAAGCTATTCTGGGACTAGGTTTCTGCCCTATATATAGGCCATTACTTTGAAAATTAGATGAGTGGTAACCTTATTAATATTTCATATTCTCAATCCTGCTTGAATTGATAATGTTGCAGTAATTTTAGGGTGAAATAATGTAACATAATACGCATGGAGAATAAGTAGTCCTGTCAGAGAATTAATAAAACTTAGTCGTGAGAGGGAAAAAATTCTCACTTTTTTTATGGTAATTCAGGAGGATTTAATCTTTCTCTTTGCCCTATTCAAGTTGCCATATTAGTAAATTAAACATCTTTCTGTTCCAGAGTGTAAATAAAAGCTGGCGTCACTATTCTCTATAGCTGAATACAGAACAGCCGTGTGCTGTGTATTCCCATAGGCATGCACTGGGGTCTGCACACTGTTGCAGGGTAGAGGAACAAGCGGAGGGGGCTATCTCAGCAGGATGACCACCGGTCCCCACGATGTAGATGACTAACTTGAAGGGCAAGTTTATATAACACATTTACCTCATTTAAGATACATAGCAAAGCCCTTGGCTCTATGGATTACTAAGGTGCCAATTCCCAGTGAACAGAGAGGCAGAACCTTCTTCTGAGGAGGCATATAGCACACAGTCTTGGTTTCATGGACTCCTTCTGCCCAGCCAGCTCTGTGTCCCACACTTGTGAGCCCATTTAAGTCAGCAAATAGCTAACTTCCTCTAATTCTCCTCGTCTCTCGTTTTCCTGGTTTCCTGGCTCACGTTTCTTTACGAGATACCAACTTTGGACCCCACTTTATTCCTTGATGAACTTTTGCATTATCTCATCAGGCATGTTCACCTTGAACTTTGTTTCATTCTTACCTTTGGTCAGTCTATTAATTTTTTGTGTTGTTTTGCAACTTTGGACACAAAGAGTTCCCTCTGCCAACCTTGTCCACCCAACATAATTCCTCTTGCAGTGCTCTCTCCTGATGGACCATCAAAAGAAATGGTAACTTTTTCCAGTTAGAAAACATGAAACTTTTTAAAGATTTGAAAAAAAATATGTTTTTTTAATTGCAAGCTCTCAGAAAGGGTGGAGAAGTTTTAACATATGCAGATATTTTACTAATTCTATAGAATTCCAATTGCCAGTGGGAAAGATTTACTTTTCTTTATTAATTCTTAATGAAACCTCAAACACTTAAAGAAAAATACTGGTCAACTTAAAGGTAGGTTACTAATAATGTGTAGGTAGCTTTATACATAAAAGGATGCAGAAAGTGAAAATCACAAATTATCGTCTCCACCCATCTAAGTTACAGACTCTTATTTTCTTATGGTATTGCAGAATTTTAGAGATGTATCAAATGATTCATTCGAAGGATCTAACTTACCCCAAAGTGTACATTCCGTTTGAGCGTGGTTCAAGCTCGAAGTTCTGTGCTGTTCCCACACTTGTAATAATCATCATTAACAATGAGTTTTAAATTCTTTTAATATAAAATGATTGATTTTAACTTGACATGCTTTGACACTAGTGATGTTTATTTTTCACATGTTCATTTTTTCACTCATGTTTAGATTTTATCATCTCCCACACGTATACATTTATTATATATTTCTAAGTGCTCTTATTTATGTTCAATTTTATATCATCATAATTGCTATTTTGTAAATATTAAATTTTTGTATCTCACATCATATCCCATATACTTCTGCCTTAACCACATCGGAGACTTCACCACGTTTGCACATCAGAAAGGAGAGGACTGGGAAGGGGAAGAATAAGATAAACTGTTTAACACAACACCGAGAACTAGGCAGCCCCTGCGTCCCTTGGTGAGGAGTGAGTGGAAGACTGCAGGCTACCTGACGTTCCAGGGTCTGCGCGGCTGATTTACTGCCATGGCTATAGGATATTTTTGCAGAACAATGTTATTAGACAAAAGGCTCCCCACTGTCCCCTGTATTTTAGGATTTAATTTAATGTCTCACCTTAGAAAAATCCATTCTTTTCCCTGATCCCTTTCAAGGTCTTCTGAATATTTGGGATTATCAATGGTTCAGCTTTGAATTTAAAGACACAGATAGTATCCTAAAAACCTAAAAGAACTGACGTGCTTTCCTAAGTTTCTCCCATTGCCAGGGACAACTTAGCCAACGATGGAAGCAAAGGCCAAACCAGGAGAGGTGGAGACAGGTTTCATATATTAAATTGCATAATGGTTTTCACTGCTGTGTTTAACCAGAGAGTAAAAATCAACTGTAAGCCTTCACTGCTCTTAACCAAGAAAGCATTTCCTTGGAACTTTTCTTCATTCGGTTCACTTAAAAAAAGCATCCTATCCCCTGAAATTCTTCCTGTTAAAGGTTACAGTGTTCGTGTGGGAGTTTGTTATTAGTCCGTTTGCCAGATAGCTCAGGTTTTCCTCCTGTTAGGCCCACTGTGCACTCCTGTGGGTGACGGGCCTGTGTGCCTCGGTCTGGCCAACGAGTGGTGCCAGCGCATTTAATTGCTTCTGTGAGCACCTCCAGATTAGTTTTCTCTTTTCTAAGGACACACCAAAGTTTCACGTAGAGGCTGTCCACCAACCAGGGCCCCCTGCTAGGGGCAAACTGTGCAAAGGCCCCTAGTTAACCCACAACGATCATGTGTCAGGAGTGATAATTAATCCTTTGCTGTGTTGAGACATAAGACACTGTGGTTACTTCAGCATGACCTTGCCTAGTCTAATTGATACAGCATGTAAGTTGACATTTCAATATATTTAAAAGTTGTAGTTTTATCCTTTAAAATGCTTTAATAAAGCAACACTGCACATTTTCAAATATCTGAATTCTATAAAAGTAGTTTCAATTGTTAAAATGTTTTCCTTTCATGGATAAAAAATCATGAATTTTAATAATGGGTAGAATCTATCTTGAACTTTGACAAGGCACAATGACATTAAATATCAGTCACGTGGTGGTTTGCAGTTACCATTGGACTGTTATTGTGTCTTTATTAAAGGCAAAAAACTTCAAATACATATGAGAAATCATTTTTGCATTCTAGTATTACTATGCTTGTATGCTAAAAAATAAACTTGGGAGTCGATAAACTCTACTGGGAATTAGTCATTAAAATACATGAGTATGCGCTGCTGGTTCAGGATTTTAACACGAGTTCATTTGTTTTTCCGTGTCTCACTGTTTCAGAGCACGTTGAATATAGTCTGAAGCGTGCACGAGACATAGAGAATGTAGACATTTTGGTCAGGCAGGCACTGACGCTTCTGTGGTTTTACCTCAATACTCAATTCCAGTGATGGTGGAAATTACTTATTAAGGTCTCATTTCCTTTCTGTGTAGGGAGAAACGAAGTCCCTGGCAAGCTCCTTTTCTTATATGTCTGAAAGCTTCCCAACTATGCCTCTACTTTTAACTCTTATCCACCTTCTCACCAATCTATTGTGGTTGTGGTTGAAGAAAAGATATCAAAATAATTTCCACCTCACTCTAAATGTAAGGATTTAAAGTCTAATCTTGAAACTTTATCTTTTGAAAGATACTGTGTACTGTGAATCACACCCCCTTTCAGAACCGAAGTAACTGCACTAGTTCTGTTCATGCACGCTTTCTAGAATCACGTGGTATTCAGATATCTTCCTTTCTTTAGACATTTGAAGTTTCCTTGTGCAACTTACAGTGGAGGCAAGGTGGTAGGAAAAAATGAAGGGATTGAAGATTTAAAATATTGCAGCTTATGACACAGGAAATTGCTTATAACTTGATGAGAGAAAAGTAGAAGTGCAAGGTTGAAATGGGCAAGAGATAATCACATACCGAAAAGCAAATAGTGAGAATCCTGTTGGTTAAATTACTATTTAAAAATCCAATACACAACTAGGTTTGGTACAGGAACTTTAAAATAATTTTTAAATTCATCATCTGAATATTAATTTCCTGAGGCCTTCTGGGGAACTAGAGTGATTCCAGGTGCAGTGAGGCCTCATGAGCTGCTGATTTGTGAAGCAGGCAGTGCATTGGATTACACAAGTACATTTTTTTTTTAGAAAAAAACGAGAGAAAAATGCCAAGGTGAGTCTGTTACATTGTATTTACACATAAGATAAAGAAACATATATTATCTGCATTTTATTTGTATTTATGAAAGTAAGGTTCTAATTTGTAGTAGGTATACCTGTGACCGTAAAGGTAGATTAGAGGCATGTCATGTACCTTGTACAAGGAATTTCCGAAACAGCAGGCCTTGCTTTGTGGGAGACCTACCTACCAATATAAAGATTGTATTTCCAAACTTCCTTTTATACAAAGGCAAAGTCCTGGTAGGTCTTCTTGTTTCTGTGGCTACAGAACTCTGCTCTGTAACTCACAGTGGCTGTTACCATTTTGGGAAAGGCAGGTTGCTTTAGAGCAAATCAAATAGCGTGGAGTTCATCATGATAGAACCGGCAGAGCATGATCTAAAAAGCAGGGTGGTGATGCACATACACCCACTAGGCAATTTTATTATGAGAGCCACTAAGATCCAGAGACGATGCATGATTTTTTAAGGTCTCTGCATCAGAAAGTTTGTCTTGCATTTTGATTTTTTAAAGATTTTATTTATTTATTTTCGCAGAGAGGAGAAAGGAGAGAGAAAGAGAAGGGTGAAAACATTAATGTGTTGTTGCCTCTCAAGCACCCCCTACTGGGGACCTAGCCCACAACCCAGACATGTTCCCTGACTGGAAATTCAACTGGCAACCTTTGGTTCACAGGCTGGCACTCAATCCACTGAACCACATCAGCCAGGGCTGCATTTTCTATTTATATAGCTCCAACCATATCTTAAGATATCTCTCACATACTAAGATGTCTCTTGAAATGTGATCTGTGAGGTATAACAAGTGAATTGTGGGCTACTAAATGAAGCTAGTCCCATTAGACATGGTAGCTGTTATTGTCTCTCACAATTAGAGCTGCCCTGCCCATGTGGTCTTCTGTGCAGAAGACTGGGTTTCCTTACTCTGTGGATCTCAGGTACTGCCATACTACTTGTTGGGTCAGTGGACTATGAGCGTCAATAGTTGTCAATGTTCTGGAGTGAAGAAAACATGAATCAGAGTCTTGAGGAAAGAGGAATTATCTATCTATCTATCTATCTATCTATCTATCTATCTATCTATCTATCTAGTAAACCACCCATAGTTAGGACTTAAAAACAAAGAGGGAAATCTTGCCATGCACAACAATATGGATGGACGTTAAGGGCATTATATGAAGTGAAATAAGTCAGAGAAAGACAAATATTATAGGATCTCTCATATATGTACAACCTGAAAACAAAAAACAAAAAAAAAAAATGAACTCATCAAGCTAGAAACAGATTGGTGGTTGCTAGAGGCAGGGTGGGGGTTCAGTGAAATGGATGAAGATGCTCCCAAGGTACAAACTTCCAGCTATAGAATAAATAACTCCTGGGATGTAATGTACAGCATGGTGACTAGCAAAAGTAGAGCTGAACTGTATATTTGAAAGTTGCAGAGAGTAGGTCTTAAAAGTTCTTTTCATAAGAAAAAAATTGTGTCTATGTATGGCAAGGGATCTGAGCTAGATTTATGGTGGTGACCACTCCACAATAGATGCCAATGTAGAATCTGTATGTCGTACGCCTGAAACTAGTACAATGTTATGTGTCAATTATAGTTCAATTTAATTTTTTCCCATGAAAACAAAGACCTTTATAGGGTGCAGTTGGAACCCACAGGGTATGTTACGTGAGTTTGGATATCTAAGGGGCAAAGGGGTTCTGATCCTGAGGGGCAGGGAGAGCAGAGGATGGGCTGAGAAGTGCTGACCATCAAGGGTGGCTTGGAGAATGGTCAGATGAGGCCAGAGGTGTGGGGCCATCCCCACTCTTCCCAGAGGAAGCCTGATCTCCCTGGACCCCAGAGGATCTATGTGTCTGCCACTGCAGTCGTGGGATTAGAAACACCTGGGTGCCCTAGGAGCTGCAGGGCTCGAGACCAAGTTTCCTCCATTAGGAGTCTGGCTCACCCCAATGCTCTTAGATGACTTGTCCACAAACACCACTCAGAGTCACAACGTGGCAGTGGCAGTGCCTCCCTCCAGAGGCCCAGCCATATGCAGGGGAGGGGCCACCCAGGCCAGAATGGAGGATTGAACTGCACATGCCCGGCTGTAAATATATAGCCTTACAAGATCCCGAAGGGCCTTGGTTAGTCATGCAGACTTCTGGCAAGGCACCCTGGGGTCAGGATCTGACATCAGATGAGGTCCAGAACCAGAGCTTGATTGTGTTGTTCCATTGCACATCCTCAGGGCTCGCTGTTCCTCCCACAAGCTGAGAGTCTATAACTGAACATAACCTTCATAGGTATCCTGAAAAGTACAGAAATCAATGATAGAAGTGGGATGCTACAATAACAACAAAATCGATAGTATGTGCCACTGACTTAGGAAACTGGGCTACAGACAATGAAAAAAATTGCTCTTTGAAGCTAGAAATGTGCTTATGAATGTTACACTGTGAGAAAACATTTTGAAAATTACAATTTCCTACAATAAAGTAAAAGGTAGATAATATCCCTAATGAGCTTATTACTTTAGGTTAAAAAATATAGGAAAAGAGATTTCTTGTAACATAAATTAGTTTCTATTGGATTTTTTAAGGCAATATAGCAGAAGTGATTTCAGAAAATAAACCAAAAAAATTGGCTCGTTTACAAGCAGGAATAAGAGACATTTTGACAGTTCAGAAATTCAGGGACTTTCAGGGCTGAGTAATGTTATTGATTCTTATCAAATGAGTATAGATAAAACTCGGGATCCTTTGAGTGACAGCCTCGGGATCCAGCCTCGGACAAGAAAAATATCAAGACTTTGTCCATTGCACTCTTAGCTAAAACTCATGAAAGAGTCACGTAGGATTCAGGAAAACCATCCAGGTAGCTCTAACAATTGCTCAGGGAAAAGAGGTTGGGTGTGACTTTCAAAAGAAGCCTTAGAAACTCAAAGTACCTATGATTAAACCTATACAAAGGGACATGGGCACATGAAAGAGATGGCAAGAATCAGATATTAAATATCCAGTTGTACTGGACATTTATGTATCATACTGTATATATTATGCATTATTACTTTGTTCCACTATTGAATATTCTGTGTGTGCACGTGTGTGCGAGCGTGCAGATGGCAATGGGTGCAGCTCATCCTTTGCTTCCTAGGTTTCTGAAACAGGAAGAGCCATATGCAGACCTGACTGATGTAAAGACTTCCAGCCATGTCTCAGAGATCCTGGTCTTTGAACTCAAAGCAGAAGCCGGATGGGACTATTGCATTGTTTTGCCCTGTCAGGGGAAAAGAAACAAATATTAGTGACTAGAAAGGTTGACTTCAGTATCTATAATTTACTAATTATGACAATGTTATAAAGTTATATAACAGAGTCTACCTTAAAATATTGTCTAATTGAGAACATTAAGCAAATTTTGAGGGTGTCTGTGACACAGGTTTTCAAGCAATAAATAATTCCAGAAAGACATATTATCTGGGTCAGTGAGTAGTCTTGTCACTCATTTTGATGCTAGATAATATTCAGTTCCATTTCACTTGTTTTTTAATGCTTTTGACTTGCTAATTAAAGGCTGTTTTGTTGGGTTTCAAGATTTTAACCCCAGAATACTTAGTCACAAGAAGTCAATGATTAAGAACAAGGATTCTGAAAAATAGAAGCCTGGAGCAGTACAGCCATAGGAGTTCTCAGTTTCTTAACGAGCTGATGGCATATTGTTACAAAAAATGCTGGGAGCTTATTGAAACCTTGTTTTGTTTTGATGTATCAGAGAGGCAGTCTTGATACATAAGTGAATTTCAGAATAACTGCAATCTACACAAATCGTGCTTTTTTGGTGGTTTTCCTGAATGGATTGTCTTTGGCTCTCCCCCAAACCTGGAAACAGAACAGCCAAACTCAAATAAACTATCTGAGAATACCAACAGGATATTTGCTAACTATAGATCAACATAATCAGAAGCAACTCATAAACAAGCGGAATGAGAAAACAATGAATAAGAATCACATGGGAATGGAAGAACTCCTCAGTTAATAATAACATCAGTCAAATCACGTGGCAGGCATGCACACAGTAGGATAAAAATATTTTGGACGGGCCCGTTGCCTTGGGCTAAAATTTTATGTTGAGCATTAGAGAAAGATTGAATATTTACTACTACAGAGGAACATTTTGCAAAGTTTCAAATTTGGAGGTAGAAACATAACACGGTTTCAAATATATCTATCAAGACCACTGTAATGATGTCACGTGTGGGGAGAATGAGATCAAGTGCCTCTCCACCTCATTAGCATGACAATTATTTAATCAGACAGTTACTTCTTTGAATTCCCTGAGAAAATATTTACATTCTGATTTATAGGGCCATGAGGTCCCACAGAGCCTGAGAGCATCAATCACAAGGAATACAACATGTCTGGTTCTCCTAAACATGTGCGGTACAGTAACTTTAATCTAAACGAGAATTGAGTAGCATCGTGTGTGTGGGAGAGAGGTAAGGGACTACGGGTGTTAGATGCCTGGGAACATGAAACAAAGGTAATGAAAATGATAACTGATACTTATACCAAAGACTCTGTTCATTGTTTCCCCCTGTGAGGTGATGCTGTATTGTATTCCCATTTTACAGATAAGAACACTGAAGCCCGAAGAGATTAGTTAACTTGCTTGCTCACGGTCTAAGCTAAGAACTGAAGCTAGAACTTAAATCCATGTCTATTATATTGTAAATATCCTTGCTTTTAACTACCATGAAACACTCACTGTTTTCCAACTATCCTAATCATTTCTTACCTTATTTCAAGGCACAGAACCAAGCTATTCCTCAATTATTACCATGTACCACTCTCACTTTGTCTTGTAAAAGATGCTAGATAATTCCTTAGTATAACTTGGTCTAACTCCTTTTTTCTCTGGCATTTTGAAATTTGTTAAGGAATAAACATATAACTAATTAGTGAAAATCCCTTAGTAGTGCCTTAGTATACCCATAGGATATAATATCATATTTTATGTCTTTATTTAATATAAATAACTATTAAATCATTTTAATTTGACATTTACATGCATGATTGCAGAGATTTTTTAAAAGATTTTTTAAGTTTTTATGTTGCTCAAGTTATATGGTTAATAAAAATAACTAAACTGACCAGAAACTAAACTTCTAAATTATGAACTATTTGTTTTCCTTACTCTACATGCGTCCACATACTCCATGATCCAGTACCTCTCACCCCCTAAGCTTCTCTTGTTAGCTCTCTGAGATATGTTTAATGCCAGTGGCCTTCTACAGATATCCTAGAATGAAATTTAAAGAACCTCCTTACCTATTTTAGAAGTCTGTATTCCTGCTGAGAAAGAATTGATGTATCAAGACCAAAATATGTATATTGTTGTGTATGTTATAATGTGTGTATTACCTTGTAGTGGTGTAGAGGTTAGCACGGTATTTCCTTTTCTCGTTCTCTTAACACTGTTCAACAATATGCAGTTACTAATGCACATTTTGGGGTGGACTTCATAGCTTCTAAGAACTGCTTTGTTTTGTTTTTGATTTTGATTTCCTGAATTCTTATACACTCAAAAATCTGAATGCCTTCTTCTCAAGATTCAGGAAGCTTGACTAGTGTTCATCACATTTCACATTACCCCTCTGTCCCCAAATCTTTTATGAAATGCAGTAAATTAAATAGTCACTTATATTGAGATCACAGATTTTTCTCATGATCATGGCCTGGAAATCATTTGATACTGATCAAGACTGCTAGAATAATATGTTAACCTTTAAAAACTAATTTCAAATGTGGTTGCTTTATTATAACATTTACTAAACATTATTTACCTCTATGCAATCATAGCATTAAAACATTTAAAGGAATGGAAAAAAAACTTGTTTATTTTATCTATTACTAATTATCTGATCCCCGAAGCCCCTATAATAGTATTTGAAATACATGGATGCTTTCCTTCTTGCTGTCAGTTCAGGCTTTAGGATAAGAACTGCTTTTGGATCACTGCAAATAAGTGAATTGGCTGCATTCTCACTCCCAGTCTTACAGGCAGGAGACTGGAACAACACTGTTCATATTCTATTAAGCCAGGCTACGTGCATATATTGCAGCAGAAGGAGGCCAGTCAAGCTGAATATCTATTCTTTCCCCTTTAGACTGACTGAGTACTCACATAACCTTGCCCATAAATGAGTAACTTATGGCGGCATTACTCACTTAATTATTAGTTAAGACCAGTAAACAGATGATAAATCTATTGTATTACTCACTTTTAATTCCTATATAAACAAAGATGATCAGTAGACATTCCCAATTAACATTAATGTTGGAAAAAGTTAAAGATATGATTTATTTAGTTCAGTATCATTTTTTTGCTTCAGTTTTTAAAAATCACCAACATTCAGAACACTGGAGATGACTATGAGTGATTTATTTACATTTTGAATATGACACTTGGCCCTTCTAATATTTCTAACTCAGTTATGAACACTCAGCTAAAACAAGATCTTTCTTCTATTCATCAAATCTGGTCATTTATTTAATAATCCCTCCTTTCCGAGGCTATAATTTTAAAGTCTGGGAAAGATACAAGATAAAAATGATTTAAATAGAGCAATTTGAAGGAAATTCTATGTATATGCCTTAAAGTACTATATGTATATTACTATATATATTACTATATTACTATATATATACATATACACACATATATATAATATATAGACAAGTAGATAGATAGACATAGTTATAAAGACATATATATTTTTACATTCTCTCTCTAAGTCACCTTGGGAAAATAGTGCTGAGTAACTGATACCTCTGCAAAGAAATAATTGAAGAACCTATGTGAAGACATAAACTCCGTAACTTAATATCTACAAATCAAATTTATTTTTTTACCAGAAACACTTGTGTTTCAGGATGTATATGTTTAAGCCTAAATGTTAACAAAAGTTACATACAAATGCCTATGAAAAGCAGATCAAATGAAGCAATATTAAAGGTTCAACATCACGTGTTGAAGAGCTTGAGCTCTTAGGCCAGGTAGCCAGTTCTGGCTTTGAGTTCTGCCACATACTCACTGTTGGTAAAGTCACTAAGCTATTTGGTGCCTCAACTTTCCATTTTATACAACGAGTATAAAGAGAGTACTCGCTCTGTAGGGTTTGTATGAGTATTAAACATGTTAGTGTGCAAAAAAGTGCTTAGAAGTGTGACTAGGATACAGGAAATGCTCCTTAGGTATTGTAAATATAAGCCACCAAATTAATCAATTCGATCTAAGTCAGTCGACTCATCATTTGCTGTTACAGACTGATACTCGCTTGCAGTTGGAAGGACTGGGAAAATAATGTGTTGGTAAAACTGGGGACACGCTTTTTTGGAGTAGGATTGCATCTGTCCAGTAGTTCATGACTCAACCTCTCCCAGTTCTCTCCTGATCCATAACAAATCAAAAACCCTAATGCCTTAACATTTAACTTTAATAGATAATCCTATTGTCAAAACCTGCCAAGAACTTCCTACCTTATAAAACCAGTGAGGATGAAAGATGAATTATGGTTGTGATTTATGATGACACATGCTCTGATACTTTAAGGAGAACTAGCCCACTGACCACAAGGACGGTAGGAGAAGCTTCGTTCCTTTGCCCACAGAGTACATTCTGATGCAGAAGCCTCGGCTCCACATGTGACAGAAAACTGAGATACCATTTCCCGATTGTACCCATATTTATTTTGAAAAAAAAAAATACAGGGTAGTGTGTTTGTTTTAATTGTTTTCCTACTCACTTCCACAAGAGCACACATCTTTTATATTCCAAAATTCAAAAGAAAACATTTCTTAAAAATACTTGGGGGAAGTCTTTTTCATAATCTACATGCAAGAATATAATAGAGTTCACAATGAGAACAACAGTGGAAAGAGAAAAGTGAACTTGCCATTTGATTGGATGTAGGTTTGTAAGAGAAGAATGACGCCTACAATTAGTATGTGGCCAGGTCAAGAATGATGCCTAGTTTTCTGGCAAGAACTATCCAATGTATGCTGGAGAAATTTACAGAATTGGGCAAGCAAGGGGAGCAGGAGAAGTCTCGGTGAACGGATCATGTGTTGCGATATTGGGCATACTGCATTTGTGTCATTTAAAAATATCCAGGTTAAGTTTTGGGTTAGAGACATAAAGGTCTGGGGTCAAGACAAGAGGAATGGATTGGGAGAAATTAATTGCGAATGGTTAGTAAATAGTTGCTAAGCAAAGCTTAGTGAATACATGAAAGGGGAAGAAAGTGTAGTAGGAGGGGGAACAAGAAAGATAAGGCAGAAAGGAAATCTTAGACGATAGTTTCTTTTGTAATTGTACACTACAAAAGAACGGGCGTGAGTTTCGCAAAAGAATGAATGTTTGAGAGTGAAGCCCACCCAAGAATATTTAGCCCACTGTCTGGATCAATTCAGGCACATCATAACATAGCTTAACATTAGTTATAATCAAAATAAAGTAGTTACATGTTCTCTACGTATCAGAGGAGTAGCATGAATGAATTTTGAAATCATATTACATGCACAAAATTCTTCAATTGTTGAAAGATTACTTAATTAGTTGATATTATTATTTGATAACTAAACTATTCATTTTAAAAGACCAGGACTGTAGTGGCTACTCTTTATTGGGCACCTGTTACTCACTATATTTATTTCCAATGTTTAACTAGCTATAAAGATTATTACAGTCATTTAGAGTTGAATGAACTGAGGCTTAAACAGTTTTCAGAAATTTGGCTTCGTGTCATACAGCTAATTCATGGTAGGCTAGAATCAAATCTAGATCTGGGATTCTTTGGCCAAGAATTTAAACTATTTACTTCATACTGAAGTTTCAAAGTATTATCACCTGGCTGATGTGGCTTAGTGAATTGAGTTCTGGCCTACAAAGCAAAAGGTCACCAGTTAGATTCCTAGTTGAAGCGCATGCCTGGGTTGCAGGCCAGGTCCCCAGCAGGGAGCACACGAGAGACAGACACACATTGATGTTTCTCTTTCTCTTTCTCCCTCCTTCCCCCTCTCTCTAAAAATAATAAGTCAAATCTTTAACAAATAAATAAACATATTATTATAAGGACAAAAACAGAAAAATGATTCACATAAAAGGAAAATAATATCTTTGACTATTGAATATAACTTCAGAAATATGAAACATTTCTTTAAATGCCAAGCAATGATTTTTGAATTCCCTAAAATTATTTTTTTAATATTCATCAGCTACATCCTGTTTATCCTTGGAAGAACCAGTCAGTGGAGTTTAGCATATCTTTGTTAAAGAAGAATTCCAAGGGAGGTAGGAAACAGATGTTTGTGTGAATCTGTGAGAACCAACTCACATACCAGCCCATGTGATAGCAAGGCGCCAGTGCACATACCGGTTTCCTTGCTACATTGTATCTCAGTATGTGTAATGTGAGCATGGGTAACACGAGCTGCACTTTCCTATTCACTTATCCAGTACAAGAACCAGTACTTCGTGAACAGAGTGAGAAGACATCTTTTTAGCCATGTTATTTCCAGCACTAGAAATGCTCTTACAGTTTATTTGGGAATCAAAAAAAGATCAACTGAGTGTGTATTGAGGTAAAAATATTTAAAGATGAAAATGAAAACAAAATGCCTTCCCTTGTAAAGTGTAGCTTGGTGATGTGTGCAAACGAGTGCAAGAAGTGTTTCAGGTCATAAAAAATGAATACACAAAACATTAAAAACAAAATTAGAAAGGGAAATGTTCAGCTTCTGTGAGCACGGAATTGGGATTAGAGCATGTGGTGCTCCACGAGGAAGGCAGGACCCGTTGCACCATAAACGATGAAGCAGGATAATGAATTCTGGACACTGACTCTTGGTTTCTCTCCGGTGCTCAGCTTAAAGCCTCATGACTTTCACATGGCTCACTAGACACCCAGAAACATGATTCTCCTGGAAGTTAATTCTCGCCTACAGGGGAGAGCTTGGCTGGTTGGAGCAGGAGCATAGCAGGCACAGAGGGACTTTCATCACCAGGCGTGGCAACAGAAGCAACTGGATCACGATCTCAGAGCACTCAGTCACTGAGCCTGAATGCCAAGCCTGAGAATGTCTGCTGTGTGGGGTTACTTTCTCCAATTGCTTCCATACTATCTGAGACAGAGAAGTAAACAGTTCCAGTAAGTGGAGTTAATATATTTCTTCAAAACTGACTTGTAGTTACTATCACTCTGCATGGATTTCATGCTTTAGAATGAGAATAAAGAAATCAACCTGGGTTGATTTGGTTACTTTTATCATTTATTTCATTTGTGAGGGTAATGATCAAAGGAGAAGATTTTGGAAAATGCAGAGATGGGCTTTGTGAAAGGACAGAAGACATTATAAAAAGTACATATAACAGATGGAGGCAGACCAGTAGAAGTACTAAAGAGAAAAAAAAAACATATTGTTGGGAAAAAAAAGTTTCTCATATTAAATAATTAGTAAACAATATTTAGAGAGGCCGTAGGTTATAATGGGGTGACAATGAGGGCTTGGAAATTGTGTGTTATGTTAATCAAAATGGAGTCTAATTAATTATTGGATTTCAGAAAGCATCTTTTTCAGTAAGTTCATTAGCTAAGGATTTATGATTACCAGGTACAGAAATTAATAAAGGTGGCGAGTAGGTAGAGGTGGGCAAAGGTTGGGGGGCGATGGGATGGACAGAGACTTTCCTTGGGGTGATGGGCGGGTGAAACAATGTGCAGACGATGTTTTGTTGAGCTGTACACTTGAAACCTGTGTAGTTCTGTGAACCAATGTCACCTCAATAAATTCAATTTAAAAAAGAAATGAATTTTAAAAAGCTTAAGCATTAAAGGAAATGTATTAACTTTAGAGGACAGGCTTCCCATTAAACCCTGACCTGGTGCTCAAATACTACAGGATGATGAATTTCACTCTGTTCATAACTCAGTTATGCTTTTCTCTTCCTTCGGCTTCCTTCTCAGGCAGCCTCTCTTTAAATAAAGAGGTGACAACTCTAAGCTCTTCTCTCTACCTCCTTCCAAGGTGAGAAAGTACTTTTTCCCCCACAGTTGTCACAAATTCCTGAAGTGGAGTCAGGTGGTTTGTGTCCTATATCTACCCTTGGATACATAGTGAGGCATATCAGGCTGGCTCTCCTGAATAATGTGAGCCCTTATTCTCGAAGGTGGGAAGCAATTAATCCCACCAAACCACACAGAAATTGGGGGTGTAGTCATGGAAGAAGGGGAGTGGGAAGGGGATGCTAGACAAAAGACCAGATGGTCACCCTGGGAAGAAGTGCTGAGATGTAGGAGGAACGATGAGAAGATTGTTGAATGGTTTCATTTTTGTGGCCAAACGAGAGTTGAACCAAGAACACTGTTTACATCTAACCAATGAGAACAAAGAACCTGGCTGAGGTCAACAGCAGTGTCTACTCCCAGTGCAGAATCCCGTTCTGTCCTAGCAGAGGAGTAAAGTAGGTTAATGGCATCTTCCTGGGTCCCCAGACAAGCTCCCATTCTTACTAGTTGTATGATTTTGAACCAGATCCTTAGTATCTCTGTGCCTTTCTTTCCTCCTTTGTAAAACATGTGTCAAAATACATCTCCTCTCTCAGGGGGCTGTGGCGAAACATAGTTGAAAATATAAAGCGCTTAGAATTGCGTGTCGTACAGAGGAGAATTGTACGTGTCTGTCTTTCTTATTCTTATTAGTGCAATTTTAATAATAAAAACCACAGCACATGTGAGCATATATAGGGGTGACACAATTTATGATACCAGAAATCCAGCCTTAGGAGGGAAGACAGAGGGATAGTTTTTCTTTTTCTTTTTAAATTATATGTATTGGGTGACATGGATGAATAAAACCCCACGAGCTTGAAGTGCAGCATTCTGTGATACCTGTATATCGCACTGTGTGCCCACCACCCAAAGTCAGACCTCCTGCCACCATATCGTTGATCTCCTTTTATCTTTTCTGACCCCTCACCCACCTTCCCTCTAGTAACCACCATACTATTGCGTTTTGTTCTTTTCGCTTTTGAGTTTTTGTTCGTTTGCTTTTCTTATTTGTTCATTTGTTGCTTTCAGTTTTATATCCCACATATGAGTAAAATGTAATTCCTGACTTTTTCTGTCTGACTTATTTTGATTAGCAAGATATGCTCAAGGTCCATCCATATTGTTGCAAAGAGTAGTATTTCATCTTTTCTCACGGCTGTTTAGGTTTTCCGTTGAATATGAAATATGAGATCACAGAGGACGTGACTAAGAGTGGCTTGGTTATAGTATTAGTGGTTCTTTCTCCAGGTTGTGTGTTTGTACAGACCAGAGTAAAACCAACTACTGTGTTTTGTCATGTATAATGCATACCCGTGTTTTGGGTCCAAACTTTCAGGAAAAAATATTTCACTGTAATGTTAATTCAATTTTTATTTATATTTAGATACTTATTTTCGTATTACAAAGGAATTGTAGCATTTATGTTTGAACAGATTATGGCACAGGAAATTTTATGTAACAAATAATTTGAAAACACAAGAACAGATAACAAGGTATTTCAGGTACTACCCATGTATAATGAGCGTCCTTATTTTTCCCTCAAAAATTTGAGCAAAAAGTGTGTATTATACATGGCAAAATAGGGCATTTATCAGTTTAAGTTTTCTAACTTGTTTCACTGTAGGCATCATCACTTCCTGGAAGAAATTTGTGGTAGGCAGATTCTAAGATGGTCTCTAGTCACCCCTGCCTCTTGATATACATGCTCTTGCACGATTAGCTCCTCTTAAATATGAAATGAACTTATTAACTTGCTTCTAAGGAGTAGAATATGGCAGACTTTGTGGGATGGATGCTGCGTCTGAGATTTGGTTATGGCAATGCTGTGGCTGTGCTCTGGGCATCCTCTCTAGGTTTTTTCTTGGGTCACTTAATCTGGAAACATCTAGCTCCATACGATGAGGCAGCTCTGAGCTGAGACCTCCTGACAACCATGTGGGTGAAATTGGCAGGAAAGTCCTCTACCTTCAAATGAGCCTTCGCCTGAGCCAGAGAGAGTGATCTTGATTTCCGACCCACAGACACTGTGTGACATTGATGAATATTTGTCAACTAAAGATTTCAAATAATAATTACCATTTTAAGCCTCTGAGTTGGGGAGTAATTTGTTGCACAGCAACAGAGCAAAAAATAATTTCTAGACTAAAG